>LPNX010826503.1:0-11676 GCA_001517045.1 Pseudotsuga menziesii
GACACTTGTAATACGCGCAAGCATAGGATCCTCCATCATGGCAAAATTCGCCATCCCAGATGCAGAGACGAACCATAGATCTTCAACGCAGGTGAATAAACTGGATGGGAATGAGGAACCCATGAAGCAACTGGTTTAATATCACTAGAATGACTAGTGACACGACGGAGAGATCGGTCCTGAAATATATGAATAGCTCCATCAGTATCTCCAGATAATTCCACGATTCTTTTTTAGAAAAACAGAGTCCAAGGCCTGTCCCGCCACCGCCTTGGATTGAACCAGCCTTAATTTGAGTGTAAGGTTCGAAAAGCTTGGCTTGATCTTCTTTGCTAATTCCTTTTTGTATATTTGATATCAGACCCTCTTCATTTGCTACTTGATGGAGTCCATGAGTAATAAAATGATGTTCTCCGTATTCTATTGCAGCCAATCACTATTATTTTTACCAACTTCACAAATCATCAACAGCCCATCTTGAAATAATCGAGCAGCCTGAACTGGGACAATTAAAATGCAATGGAGCAGCATGGAATGAACCCGCCACCAGAAGAATGAATGAATCTTCAAGAAGAGTACAACCTCAAACGTGCTGAGATGGGCGCGCGACATAAGGGGCAGCTTGACAAATTTTGACTACAATTCCTACAGGTCAAATGTTCACAACCAAGCGCCATGTCTTTAGAAATGGTCAAACAAACCGGTCAAACCTGTGTCTCACTTTCTGAGCTCATTCTGCAGGGGAATTCCCTATAGAACTGATGATATGTGAAGCTGAAGATCTGAAGGTTGTGAAATCTTGAAATTTTGATGAAGCGGCATCATGTTGAATCAGTGACAAAGGAGGATTATGTGGCACTATTTGTTCCTACCGTCCAGTGGGAGTGGACTCTGCCTTTAAACACCCAAAACACTGACTTCCAAAAGCAGCATACCGGACTATGTTACCAAAGACACACATTCCACGCAGTTGCTTGCCCAGTAGCATCTTTGGCATATGGACACCTTCCAAATTCAAGTACGATGAGTTGATAAAGCTAATTCCATCTGGTGCAACGCCATTAACACATATTCTTCAACTGGGATCTTCTCTTTTCTGGGATTCCTTCAGACAAAAGAAAGAGCTAACGATTTGCTGTCAACAAACTCATAAAACCCTACAGCTCAATGAAAAACTCCTTTGATCGTGGCTAAGTTGGAAATGTTTGATTTGGCTGAGCGAATTGCTATAATTTTGCAGTTTGAAAACAAATCGAACATGCAAGATTTGCGTGATCTCCTTTCCTTATTAACTTCTCTTTGTAATTTCGGGCATTTGACATGTGTAGTGATGCCCTGGATCAACCACCCTCCACGCGTAATTTTCATGCATATTGAAGCGAATAGCCTTCCAATGAAATTTCAACTCAATGCTTTTGGATGAACATTTGGCGCATGAGGATTTTAAACTGGCATATGGAAACACTTTCGACAGCTAAAATCATTTGGGTAGACCACTTTAGCTGCCGAAACTGGCCTGTTTCGGCAGTTAAGTAAACTTCCACAGACTTCACAAGCTGCCGAAAGTTGAGATTTGGATTTTGAAACCCAAGACTCGCAAAAATAAAAAAAATTTCCCATTCTATCACCCAAAAAGACGGTGGTCAGTTTGGGAGATAACAGGTACATTTGCTTAAATATATGTATTTATGTTTTAAATGTATTGCTAAATGTTGTTAAATTCTCATTTGAACTAATTTATGTATCTCCTTGTAAATATGAACACATAATTTGAAATTGGAAATTGTTGTGTTCACAGGTTCCCTTTGGTTCTGAGTTTTTTGAAGATATTTCATATATGTCGCAGGTAAATGCAAGCATGCTTTTGACTTTTTAGTTATGATTTCAAGTGGTACTTAATTTTAGTTTATTTTCCACATGGAATATTTTATTTAATTACGAAATTTACATTTCAGTATATGTGAACGAGTAACACTATGGGTGGGGAGATAATGGGTTACAAATTATTGTTCTTTTCAATTTTACTTTTATAAGTTTATTTTAGTTTTTGAATTTAGTTTAAATCTGTTTAATTAGTATGAATTCCATATTTGAATTTACATAGATGTGGACATGTGTTACAAGTCAATCGAGGAGAGGAGCGAAAATTTAAAGGATCCATACTTATTTAAAAGTGTATAAACCTTGGAGAATCTTACCAATTCTGAAAATGTCATCTATAAAATATTTGACGATATTTTTCTAAGAATTGTTTTTTCAATGTGGTTCACAAACCCCCTAGGGGGAAGCTACATCCACAAGAAGAAATCACGCGGATCCCACCCAAAGGGGACTCACCCCTTGCTATGATTATGGAGATAACCCAATGGGGACACCAAGTGAGGCCCTTATAATCAATGTATAGACACCGGCGGATTTGACCCCGAGACCTTTTTCTCAATACTTACAACACTCAACCACTTGAGCTAGTCCACCAATCAAATTTCTAAGGATTTTATATATTTTATATAATAATTTGATGATTTTTATAGTGAAAAAATTTTACGCCATCAAAATTGGGTGAAACAAGGCTTCAAAAAATGCAAATTGGAGATTTTTTTTTTGGAAAAAAACATGGAAAAATAGCCCATGATCTAAATTTTGCCCCTAAAATTTTCCTTGTGGAGAGAAGGAAAAATACTATGGAGGATACTAATCTTCCTTTCACATAGAGTTTTTATGTCTCCTTTGTTATGTTTAGAGTAGCATTTTGAATTTGTCATTTTAAATATTGTATTACATACACGTGTTGGGTGCATATTGTAGTTGTTTTTGGATTAGTACTTTGTGTTTGGATTAAATATACAATAATTTTGTATGATTTTCCTATCATAATTTTGCATGATATCTATGAATGTATGTTTTATGATTTTTATTATAATGCTCGTCAATCTTATATAGTAATAATATAGTTCAATTGTGTTAGGAGTGAATCTTAAGAACTCATTTTTCATAGCTACAATGCCTCATAGCATTGTTGTAGATAATCTTCTATTATGTAAAACATGAATTTCAGTAATGACCTAAAGCTTGTAGTTTTGAAGTGTTGTAGATAATATTCTATGATGTAAAATATGAATCTCATCAATGATCTAAAGCTTGTAGTTTAGAAGCATTGTAGCCTAATTCTACAAATGTAGCTAGTTCTTGGGAAGTATCAATTTCCCTAATTGTCCTAGATACGATACTTTCTAGAATTGGTCTAATATTAAAAATATGAATCTCATGTAAATCTTATAGTTTGGAAGTGTTGGAAACAATTCCGAAAATCTAGTCACTTATTGAAAAGTCTCTATTTCCCTAATTGTCCTAGATACAATGCTTTGTAGCTTGTAGTGTTGTAGACAATATTCTATAATTTAAAAGATGAATCTCATCAATGATACAAAGCTTGTAGTTTGGAAGTGTTGTAGACAATTCCACCAATCTATTCAGTCCTTGAGAAGTTTATATTTATGTAATTGTCCTAGACACAATTCTTTCTAGCATTTGTTCTTTGTTAAAAATATGTATCTCATTTAAATCCTGCAATATGGAAGTGTTGTAGACAATTACACCAATGTAGTTTCATCTTTAGAAGTCTCTATTTTACTGATTGTCTTGGATACAATGATTTCTAGCATTCATCCTTTATTAAAAATATGAATCTCATCTAAATCTTGCAAAATGGAAGCGTTGTATACAATCATCTATCATGTAAAAGATGAATCTCATTAATGATCCAAAGCTTTCAGTTTGGAAGTGTTGTAGACAATCCTCTATCATGTAAATGATGAATCTTATTAATGATCTCAAGCTTGTAGTTTAGAAGTGTTGTAGACTATTTTGTAAATGACGAATCTCATAATTGATTTGTACATTTTGTAGTATGCACTAATGTTTAATGATTAACATACATGTATTGTATGTAAAAGATGAATCTCATTAATGATTTGTACAATTTTTAGAATGTCTTAATGTTTTCGTTCAATGATCAAATGGTCTTATGAAATTGGTAAAACTCAACTAGTATGTTCTATTGTTTAATGATTAATATATACATATATGATATGAAAAATATGATTCTCATCAATTATATAAAGCTTGTAGTTTGGAAGTGTGTTGTATACTACTATGTAAAATTTGAATCTCATAAATGATTTGTACACTTTATAGTATGTTTTAATGTTTATGTTTAATGTTTAATGTTCAATGTTCAAATGATTTTATGACATTGGTAAAACTCAAGTAGTATGCCTTAATTTTTAATGATTAATATACATATATTCTATGTAAAAGATGAATCTCATTAATTATTTAAAGCTTGTAGTTTGGAAGTGTGTTGTAGACTATTATGTAAAAGGTAAATCTCATAAATGATTTATATAATTTGTAGAATGTCTTAATGTTTAATGTTCAATATTCAAATGGTTTTATGGCATTGGTAAAACTCAAGTGGTATGTATTAATGTTTAATGATTAACATACATGCATTATATGTAAAAGATGAGTATCATAAATGATTTGGACAATTCATAGTATGTCTAAATGTTTATGTTTAATGTTTAATTTTTAATGTTCAAATGGTCTTACAGCATTGGTGAAACTCAAGTTGTATGTCTTATTTTTTAATGATTAACATACATGTATGATATGTGTAGTTGGTATGTAATGAGAAGAAATAATTCTATGATCCAAATGCAAAATGCATGTGAACACAAATTAACATTTTCACCTTAGTAGATGTAATAGTAGAGTAATTGGTGTTATAGATGTGACTGAAATCATAGCAGATGGGGATAAGGGTCCCTTGGTTCTTAATGTTGGAATGCGTAATTTTAATAATTACATATGTAATGATGTCTAGTTGATGTTGTAAGATGTAGTGACTAGCATTCGAAGGAAAAATAAAACAAAATAACTCTTAATGTTATAATATTGAGTTATCCCACATTTATAATGGAGAAAAATACTCCTTTTACCATTCATTATATAAATAGGTGGAAAATATTTTATCCAACAAGTAAAAGAGGGATGCTATTCTTCTATAATTCTTAGTATATAATAGAGGTGAGGGGGAGCCCATGGGAAACACGTTAAAAGAATTGTATCATTGTGATCATCTTTGTAATACTATGTGATAACATATGTGGAGTGGATCTCAAGTTTTAATGTTGGAGATGTTTTTAGGAATAAGAATATTTTTTCCCTTCCAGTGGATGTCTCCCCATTTTTGGTATTACGATGTATATCTCGTGTTCTCTTTTCTATTCTCTTATCTCCATTTTTATTCACGTTCTTCGTTTCTTGGTTAGATAGAAGGCTATTAGTTCATGATATGCATATTTTGTATTGTTGTATGATTTTATTATTTTCTCCATATTTTAGCACTTAATCACAAACAAAGATTTTAGGATTGTGAAGCTTGTGCTGAATTAGAGTAGTGGTTAGACAACAAGGATGATAACTATTGGGATGAAAATTTCACCACCCTTGAACTAAGAGACACCAACATAGGTACCTTTTGTTGATATCTCTCAATTTGAGGGTGGAAAAAATTTCACCTGAATATTCATCAGTTTGTTGTTTAACCACTTCTCTAATTCAACATAAGATTCACAATCCTGAAATCATTGCTTGTGATTAAGAACCAAAAGACCTTTATCCCCATTTTCTATGATTTCAGTGACATTTATACCAACAATTACTCTGCTATTATATGTATATGTGAAAATATTAATTTATGTGAAATCATACATAGTAAAGACTTCCACACTACTAAAAACAGATGATCAATGACACTAAATAAGATATATACTAAAGGCTCCAATATTGAGTGTGAGTGAATGCACATTGAATGTAAGAATAAGAGAAAATATATTGAATTATACATAATGTTTACTAATATTTTCAACATTATTCAATCTCATTGTCACCATATCAACTAATATTAATTACACAATGATAAAAAATAAAGTGATTAAAAAATGATAAATGATTTCAAACTCAAATGAAATTTATCTTTCCAATTTAACAACTTAATGATTTAAAACAAAAAAATATTAAATGAAATGATCATCTAATGAGAAGTGTGTGAATGCATAAATGTATCTTATGTGTAATTGATATATTTTTATATGTTTTATGAGAATGCATGTACTCTTCCATGATTAAGATATGTGAAATCATAACACAATAGATTATCTAAATGAAAATGTTTCATTTCACAAGTTATTTTCAAGAGGTTTAATTGTTAGAATTCAATCCAATGAAAAATAATTTAAATCAAACTATTTTTTTTACAAAACGTTCAAGATAATACTATTGAATAAAGGTCAACAACATATTTGAGGAGGTAGTGGAAGATCTTCTATCATTATCTCATCCCTTAAAGGTCTTTTCAGGCATATGGGGTTCCAATTTGATAGTTTTGACCATTACAATACATATCCAAGTAAGCAATTAAATACACATAATTACCTACCGTAACTAAATACAACCAAATAAAGTATGGATAGAGAATGTTTCAAGAGAAGGAAACCACTAAGTCAACAATCAACAATGTACATTCTGAATAAACAATACATCAATTCACAAAAAATATAGAACACTACGTATCCATTATATGTAATGTAGAAGATGTCGATTTTAAAATCTTCCTTAAAACCATAATAATGGAATGATGTCTTCAATTATTTGTTCATAATCAAATTTTGCCATTTTTCATCTTTTGACTTTTAATTTTTTCTTCGACGTAACTTCTATTAATTTTATTTTAGCCACACATACCGAATGACTATATTGATAGTATATAACATTGGGTTCATAGTCCTTAAAGTGAATATAATGTTCACTTTTATGGGTTTCTTGGAAAAAATAACCTTTTAATATAATGGATCCTCTCTCATATATGATTCATTCATCATCGTAGTCCTCTAATAACTTCATCTTTCTTTTAGTGCATCACATCAAATAATATTTCACTTTCCTTTGTTGTCTATCGGTGCAATCACAATGAAAACATCTCTTGTAATCAATGCCATTTTTTAAATGCATTATCGATAACGAATAATTTATTCTATATATATTATATACAATGAACAATGTTGAATTTTGTTTTTGTTTTTTTTTTTATATTTGTATTAAATTACCTTCTCTAAAAATATCGGAAATTCCATTGCCATCAATTGATACTAATATGTCCTCGATTCTAACTCCTCCAAGCTTGCAAGTGGAATTTTATCCTTTGGATTAATTTCTATATATTTCCAAGGTGTAACATAGTTGTTCATTATGTTTTCACAACTTCTTTAGATTCAATGTTTTCTATGCAAATCAGACAAAAATATGATTGGTTTCTACTATTAAATGCGGACACATTTTGGAAGGATTTTGTTTTAATTGATTGCAAATCTCTAGTCTCATGTATGGTTCTAGTGTCATAAGGGATTGATTTATCCATATCGTGGATTATTGTAAGCACGAAAAACCTATGATGTTAACAATTCATGAAGGAGAATTTTTATTGTTAGCATATACACTTTAAAGATATATTTAAGACTTATAAATAATGCTTTTTAAATTTAAAATTAATAAAAAATTCAAAAACAAAATATGTGTACATACTTGTGCACATATTTTGATTGTTGACTATACTTATGGATCATATTTGAATGAAACCATTCAACAACTTAAGAAATTGATTGAAATCAATCGACATAATGGTTCATTTTCCACCTTCGAAGTGCTCATTGTTGGCTTCCTATTTTGACTATTCAACATCATATTTCTAGTTTCAAGTCACATGAGATCAAGTGCTAGTTAGCCTTATTTAGTGTTGTTTTGTACATGATTATGCCTTTTTGAAGATCAACATTGCTAGGTTTTGGTAAGTGACTTTTTAATTGCTTATTCATTACTTTGCTTTGTTTTTATGTATATAATGCAACCTTTAAGTTTCCATTTAATTACTTGGTCAACTAATGAGTCTTTGTTTCTTCCATGTAGTGGTATCGGCGCTTAGAAGATATGTTGAACCAACGATTTGGGGGATTCTGTCTATAGTGGAGATATTTTTCTTGGATTCACATCACCTTCCAGATGCTTATGAAGATTATCCAGTGCTGTTCTATCCATGTCATTTGCTCAAAGTAGCATTCCCATCCTTGATCAGGAACCTGATTTCGGGCTCAATTTCTGAACAATCGGTTGGGAATTGTTCAAAACAGTTCGAAACTCACTTCACAAATGGACCCATTTACCCCTAATCGTGGGCATTTTTCATAATTTCTGAACGAATGTGGAGAAATCCTTTCTGGAACAGACGTGGTTTTTCCAGATTTGGTGTTGGCCGTTTTCTGGGTAGTTGCACGAATTTCAGATATTTGGGATGGGTCTTGTCCATCTGTTCATGTATAAATAAATCCTGAGAAGGAGATACACCGAGGGATAAGACTGTAAAACTCTATTTTTATCAATAGATCCAGCGTTTATCTTCTTTAAAGCTTCGATTTAAGACTGGCAGGCGTTGAGGGCAGGGCCCACCTTCAACACCAAACCTTTGTACTTAAGTATTGTTTGTTTTGCAGTAAGTGCAGTGATGTTTTATCCTTTGACACTGTTTTTATGGAATGTTAATGGTTTTGTTCATTTGTGAGTTGAAATGGAATGTATGTCTGCATAATATTAATTAATATCATTTGCATTCAATCTAGCCTGTAGAATAGATTCAGGAATGGATTTGTATTTTAACCCTCTTTGGTTTTCAGCGAGACATTGCTAATTGATGATTATGATTCTTGCTTAAAGACTCTATTCAGGGTTATGGAATTTACAAACTGTGTGATGAATTTGATTTGGTTTGTTATAGAATCGATTTAATGAAGGTTGAGAATAGATTGAAATTTCATATTTCTTTTGTTGTCAGCGTTAAAGTGACTAATGAATAGCTCCAATAGTGGTTTAATCCTTTTGACTTTTGAGTTTACAAGACTGTAGGGTATTTTCTGATTGTGTTGTGTGGATTTCAAAAGAATTTGCAGCATTTGTGGAGTTAGCAGAAGATTTGAAGACTTTAGTTTATAGAGTATTTAGGGCTTTTCAAACAACATTTTCCATTGGCCAGATAGGAGTTGGAATCATGTTTTTTGGTGTTGGATAAAATTAGGAAGAAGAATCATAGTTCATTGATTTATTTCCTAGGGATTGAACACCGATCTCACAGTGTATGTAGATGAGAGTAAGTGTGTATGCTTCGAATAATTCCAATATTCATTGGTGTGCATTTTATAGTCTCAGCATTCTTTTGTGTGCTTTTGTATGCATAGGACGTAGACAGGGTATATTCTGACAGTAGCAGCAAGTCAAATTTCCTTTTGTCAAACTGTTTGTGGACAATTTAAGGTTAAGAGGAAATAGATTTCATCTCAGTAATTATTTGAGAAATGTTTGTATAGATTTTAGCATCAAACTCTGTAGGGTTAATGGTTGGAGTTTTAGATATAACACAAGGTCATTAAGATTGAGTGAGCATACTCATTTGGTAGGTAAGTTCTTTTCTTAGCAGGCTGTTTGTTTTGAAGAGTAAACCATAATTGCTGTAGTTTAGTATTGTTTTGGAAGATTGCTGTAGTTAGTATTTCTTTGGAATATTAGTATTGCTTTGGAAGATTGCTGTAGGTTATTGTAGGTTATATTTAGTTTGATAGTAAGACAGGGGTCAGCAAATTGATATCCTTTTCTTTATGACAGACCTAGGAACTCGTAACATTGATCATTCAATACAGTAATAGCTTCGTCAATTTCATTTTTTTGTGAATAGACTAGAATTTCTTGAAGTATGAGCATTAAGACTACTTTGCCCACACATATAGTGTAGCAGCTCAAAGTATACATACCCTGGTTGACAATTAATTGAAGGTAAATTAATCAATGATAATTTTACCCAACATTTTGGCGCCGTTGCTAGGGAGTTGCTCCAAGGTAAGCTGGTATTTTGCTCATTTTCTACGAATTTGTTCGCTGTGAAGTTCAGGTAGATAGGTAGATAGGTTTCCTTTACATTACACAACAAGGTGGGGGGGAAACGATAAGACGCAAAGACGAATTCACTACGGGATTCCCATGGTGTAACAGCCTGACGCATCCACTTTAGTGGGTTGCCCCAAATCCATGTTGTTTCCTTCTCGTAAGTGTGTTTTCTTTTTCACAAGTTTGATTTATCTTGTTGAAAAAGTGTGTTTACCTTTCTGTAAGGCGTGTTTAATTTCTTGCAATTTAATTTCATGCAAGTGTGTTTTTCTTTTCGCAAGTTTGGGTGTGTTTACTTTCTGCAATTTAATTTCAAGAATGTTTTATTTTATGCCAGAGCAGCGTGTGTTTGATTGGTGTAAATATGTTTTTGCTGGTAGATAGTCTTGATTAGAATAATTTAAAACACATATAAACCAAATAAAAATAAAAACTTGGGTGATGTAAGAGCCCCAGACACTGATCCTTGTGCGAGACATGAACAAAACAACCGACAGAAATGGATGCAGAAGTAACCATCAATTTGGGAAAACTTTCTCAAATCCTAGCTGCAGTTGGGAGTTCTTCTTATCAGGTAGAACACATACTAACAGCAATTAAGAGTTTATCTACCTCTCCTGACATAACAAATGAACCAAAGTCCCATGAGCCACAAAAAGACATTCCTGGCCAAATTGCAGAAAAAATTGACAACTTGGGTGTTACATCCGATGGAAAGCAGTTGAAAATTGAGGAGGTATTAGCAGATCCTCTATGTACTTCCGAAATCAATCAATCAGAAGAAAGGGATCTACATGATATGATGAAGGAAGGTGAGTACCAGGACTACTTCGAAAGTTGGTTCCAAGAGGCAACCAGACTACAACACCATTTCCTCCTTCAACACCTTTTGTTGCAGAAGCAAGTAAGTCGGTTGGTTCTCCATATCCAGGTAATCATTGCAACAACCTTTTCATATGTGGATAAATGTATATTTTTAATTTTACTTCGCACTTGGTTACATTGGAAGAATTCCTATACTTGAATAGAAATGTTTTCTTTCTTCTTAGGTAGAATAGGAAAATATGTATATAAATAAAAAAGATGCATGTTTAGTTTAGAAATTAATGCAACTTCGTTGTTTTTCTTTCTTTTCAATAACTAGAATTTATACCTTCTCTCCAATCCATACTTTCAGAAAATTTATTATAAGAGTAGCTCATAGCAAGGAAAAATTCCAGAGGGTAATATGAAATTGTGACTGTTTTTAATAATGGTTCTGTAAACATAAGACCAATTGGTGATGAACAAGTTGCATTTGTGATAAATGGACATCGGTTAAAGATATTGTCTTCAATGAAGATCGGGATGTTTTAAAAGAAAAGGGAAGTCTTTTTGTTATTATTCCTATTTTCAGCCATTGATTATTTTTACAAAGGACTGTGTTAGTTTGAATTCAATTTCTGAGTTTCACTGGGTAACTAGAATGCTTGTGTCAAGTAAATAAATGTGTGCTGCTAGGTTTTTCAGACTTGTCCTCATTATTCATATGAGTACTTCCTCACCTGGCACTGCCTTTATTAGTGATTTAAGCCTCCAAAATGGCTTGTACTTATGAACTCATGGGTTACTAGTGCCATTTGACTTGGT
>LPNX010826503.1:11955-29447 GCA_001517045.1 Pseudotsuga menziesii
GAAACCCATCAGGGTACTGAACAGGCATGTTGGCAATGTGGCATTTGCCTGGGGAAGAAGCTTCTTAGATGTCACCGTTACCCCACCAGAGTACTGAACGGGCTTGCTAGCAGTGGGTTCTGACCCTGATATCTCTTTTAAAAGCCTCATCTATACTTGTCTGTATGAGCAATGTACTTATGCAAATGTTTAAGAGAGGTCATAGGTGTGGGTTAAATAAAATTTAAGAAGACTGTTTGTAATAGTCAGTTGATAGCCAGTTGATAATTATCTTCAGCTGCTCTGATTTCTGGTTACCTGATCCTTGTGAAAAAAAAAAGGTTTATGTCTGATATTTTCTGAGCCCATGAACATAGCTGTGAATTTCAGTACTGGTTTTTCTTTTCACTACTCAACCTGTCCTGTGTGAAGCTGAGTCAAGTGGGCTAGTACCCCATTAGTTTCTGTTAGTATTCCTCTTGTCTTGTGGCACATGTCCTAGTGGAAAAAGTTCTGTATGAATGATGAGAATGAAGTTTGTATTTATGATTGAAGTATGGAATATAGGAGTAAGATTGATTGTTTGTAAATTATAGTTACTTTGTTTTTTTTGTATTGTTAATAAAAATTGGTTTCATGACTCAGCTCTATTTCTGTGTGAACAGGTGAAGAAACACCCCTGAAATGAGGAGCCTGCTGGATAAAATAAAAATTTTAGACAGTTTTAATTGAAGCAACAACCACTGAATAATGGTAACTATGCAAGGAGCCTGCTAATAAAACAAAATTTTCAGGCTGTTATTTAATTTTTCAGGCAGTTATTTGATTTTTTTTAGGCAGTTTTAATTGTCTTTTCAACTCACAAAAGTTGGAAAGACAGTTATTTGCCCTTGCTGATAATATTAATGTTATGCTGGTAATTATTTTTCACTCCTGTCTGCTTGAAAATACCTTTGTATATTAGACTGGCCAAAGTGTCATATGGGGTGCCAGAAGAAAAATTGGAAAATTGGCATGTTACATGGTAAAGGTAATGACCGTTGATAAAGGTAATGAAGGTTGCATGATTGGCTAAGTCTTAATTGTTATTAAGGATTATGATTATAATTAAATGTTTTTGTCGTTAATACAAAGTTCGATGAGCTATGGATTATCATAATAACCTTGGCATTTATTTAATTAATACATCAATGTTTATTTGTAAATCATTTATAGTGTTAAACTTTGGCAATATTTCATTCTTTATTATCGATTTGCAATCTTTAATAAAATTTATAACATTGATCTAATTCGTAAATGCCAAGAAGTTACGGTGAATTAAACATGTGATAATATGGGCATAATTCATTGCAACGTGGGCAGTATGTGCCACTGCTTGCAATGATTTCCTTCACCACGTCTGCACTATCATTACCACCCTTTACCATAATTCTTTCGGGTTGTTTCTAGTTTTCCCCATCACCAGCGAGAGAAATATTGATGCAGTTCTCCATTGTCTTCGAATTGACTGTCTGATCTCTGTTAGTTTGTTGTCATTACTTTTCCTGTTTTCCACGATGCTTATTTTAGCTAAGATAAAGAAAAAGGACTAGGTATGGGAGCAATTTGTATATGAGCTGTCCAATTCTCATCTTAAATCATCCCTGAGGAATGAACCATGTGAGCCTTGTATTCCTGATCTTGTTGATAAAGCCTCTTCTGTAAATTTTTCTGAACATCAAAACAGTCATACTCAGGAACCAGCTGGCAAGAGTTGTAAGAAGGTTGGCCCATACCATACTAAGAAGTCTCCAGTATCTAAGGGGCAGCGTGTCAGCTCTCAGTCTGGGGGAGAAAAGGGTCATGAAATTTTTTTTGCTTCACCTAATCGAAGATTTACTCGCAGCATGGCTGTTAAGGAGGGAAAAAGGGAATCCAAAGGTAAAGAGCCTGTCCATGTTGAATTGTCCTCATCCACTGCTTCTTCTTCCCATGATAACTCTGATTCTCATGATTCTCATCATCATTCTTCAATGCCTAGTCCTGTCAGTGAACCTTTGCTGGCAGCATCACCTTCAAAATCTAGTTTAAAATCTGCTAAAGCATCACTTTCCAAGTCAGGTCCAAAGTCTGCTAAATCTCATAGATCTGATACTTCATCTCAAGGAATTGATTATTTTAGGCAGAAGAATTTTAAACTAACAAAGAAATTGCAAGAGTATGTGAGATTGGACTGCCATATTAAGCAGGAAAATGCCATTTTGAAGGTTAAGGTAGCCTCTTTACATACTTTAGTTGATGATATCCCAGGGTCTAATCGCAGTCTTAGAAAACAGTTGAAGAAAAACGATAAACAGTTTGAGAAGTTGATTAGTGTACAACAACACACTGCTCCATCTCCTCCTCAGGTTCAAGTTCTGTTTAATACTTCGACCTCAGTTTCTGGGGTGTAATCCAAGGATTGATCATCTATTATAAGTTTCAAATTTTGTTTGTATGAAACTTTCTTGCATAGGGTCATGCAAGATCTTTAGTCTGGGGGAGATGTTGGCTTCCTATTTTGACTATTCAACATCATATTTCTAGTTTCAAGTCACATGAGATCAAGTGCTAGTCAGCCTTATTTAGTGTTGTTTTATACATGATTATGCCTTTTTGAAAATCAACATTGCTAGGTTTTGGTAAGTGACTTTTTAATTGCTTATTCATTACTTTGCTTTGTTTTTATGTATATAATGCAACCTTTAAGTTTCCATTTAATTACTTGGTCAACTAATGAGTCTTTGTTTCTTCCATGTAGTGGTATCGGCGCTCAAAATAGATGTTGAACCAACGATTTGGGGGATTCTATCTATAGTGGAGATGTTTTTCTTGGATTCACATCACCTTCCAGATGCTTATGAAGATTATCCAGTGCTGTTCTATCCATGTCATTTGCTCAAAGTAGCATTCCCGTCCTTGATCAGGAACCTGATTTCGGGCTCAATTTCTGAACAATCGGTTGGGAATTGTTCAAAACGGTTCGAAACCCACTTCACAAATGGCCCCATTTACCCTTGATTGAGAGCATTTTTCATAATTTCTAAATGAATGTGGAGAAATCCTTTCCGGAACAGACGTGGTTTTGCCAGATTTCGTGTTGGCCATTTTCTGGGTAGTTGCACGAATTTCAGATATTTGGGATGGGTCTTGTCCATCTGTTCATGTATAAATAAAGCCTGAGAAGGAGATACATGGGGGGAGAAGACTGTAAAACTCTATTTTTATCAATAGATCCAGCATTTATCTTCTTTAAAGCTTCGATTTAAGACTGGCAGGCGTTGAGGGCAGGGCCCACCTTCAACACCAAACCTTTGTACTTAAGTATTGTTTGTTTTGCAGTAAGTAGAGTGATGTTTTATCCTTTGACACTTTTTTTATGGAATGTTAATGGTTTTTTTCATTTGTGAGTTGAAATGGAATGTATGTCTGCAGAATATTAATTAATATCATTTGCATTCAATCTAGCCTGTAGAATAGATTCAGGAATGGATTTGTATTTTAACCCTCTTTGGTTTTCAGCGAGACATTGCTAATTGATGATTATGATTCTTGTTTAAAGACTCTGTTCATGGTTATGGCATTTACAAATTGTGTGATGAATTTGATTTGGTTTGTTATAGAATCGATTTAATGAAGGTTGAGAATAGATTGAAATTTCATATTTCTTTTTTTGTCAGCGTTATAGTGACTAATGAATAGCTCCAATAGTGGTTTAATCCTTTTAACTTTTGAGTTTACAAGACTGTAGGGTATTTTCTGATTGTGTTGTGTGTATTTCAAAAGAATTTGCAGCATTTGTGGAGTTAGCAGAAGATTTGAAGACTTTAGTTTATAGAGTATTTAGGGCTTTTCAAACAACATTTTGCATTGGCCAGATAGGAGTTGGAATCATGTTTTTTGGTGTTCGATAAAATTAGGAAGAAGAATCATAGTTCATTGATTTATTTCCTAGGGATTGAACACCGATCTCACAGTGTATGTAGATGAGAGTAAGTGTGTATGCTTCGAACAATTCCAATATTCATTGGTGTGCATTTTATAGTCTCAGCATTATTTTGTGTGCTTTTGTATGCATAGGACGCAGACAGGATATATTCTGACAGTAGCAGCAAGTCAAATTTCCTTTTGTCAAACTGTTTGTGGACAATTTAAGGTTAAGAGGAAATAGATTTCATCTCAGTAATTATTTGAGAAATGTTTGTATAGATTTCAGCATCAAACTATGTAGGGTTAATGGTTGGAGTTTTAGATATAACACAAGGTCATTAAGATTGAGTGAGCATACTCATTTGGTAGGTAAGTTCTTTTCTTAGCAGGCTGTTTGTTTTGAAGAGTAAACCATAATTGTTGTAGCTTAAGATTACTGTAGTTTAGTATTGTTTTGGAAGATTGGTGTAGTTAGTATTTCTTTGGAAGATTAGTATTGCTTTGGAAGATTGTTGTAGGTTATTGTAGGTTATATTGAGTTTGACAGTAAGACAAGGGTCAGCAAATTGATATCCTTTTCTTTATGACAGACCTAGGAACTCGTAGCATTGATCATTCAATACAGTAATAGCTTCGTCAATTTCATTTTTTTGTGAATAGACTAGAGAATCTTGAAGTATGAGCATTAAGACTACTTTGCCCGCACATATAGTGTAGCAGCTCAAAGTATACGTACCCTGGTTGACAATTAATTGAAGGTAAATTAATCAATGATAATTTTACCCAACACTCATTTTACACATGCTCATGCACCATCATGCTCTCTTTTTCCATAGCTAGTCTCAAAAAAAATTCAACAATGTCTAATGTTCGATGGTTTATGAATCCAACATAACCAAAAGAATGATCGTGAAGATTTTAAGTGTCCTACACATCCATCTCATTCATAGAAAACATTTTCAATACACCGTTGTACAAAATGTGTATCATGTGTATGATCATCATTGATATAAAAGTGATATTCTTTGATCACATGCCAATTGCTATTTATGATTTCAATGCCATCGATATTGTCTTGAGAATGTCTATATAGAACATGAAAAATAAAGAAACTTGGTCAGAATGATAATATTCACTTTGTATCTCTTTTTTTGCATTAAATGTTTAGTTTTCTACAAAATCAACCACAGACAAAATTGTTCCTAGTGTAAAAACTTCATGATATATTTGAACTATAAATCTTTCTATCATGCTCTATGTGAATGATTGGTGCATTAATAAATTTCTTTTTTCAAATTTCTTCAAAAAATCTGTCACACATATTTTATCTTCTTCCAAATCAACTCTTTTGGAAAGAGCACCAATAGAACTTGCAACAGAATTGATATGTCCATATCTCTTCCAGTCAACGGTTACATTTGACAATAATTGATCATTATCATTATGAAATTTGTAGTGGGATAAGTTATATTTCCATAACGACCACATTTTTTTTTCCATTGACACATTTCTTTTGGTAAAATAATTCATCATCTTCTCTTTCACATAGAATTTCATATATGAAAGCACGAATTGTGGAAGGAGGAGGTGAATTTGGACAAAACGTTTCACCAAATTCAAGAAACATGTAATAATATAATTCAAATTCAACATTAATCACAACACCATGTGTCACAAATAGTGATTGATCTAACATACCATGGTTTCTGATGGACAAATGTATTGATCGACATATTAAATCCACATTGATCCTCTTTGAATTTATTGAACAATTGTACTTGTGCCATTTCCAATATGTGTTTTGCATCGATTTTTTCTTTATTTCATGATACTCTTCATTGTATCACATCCCTTGTATTTGGTGAAAGTATAGAATTTGTCAACCAATATTCATGTACCATAGCTTTAACACTTTCTTCCATTCTAGCTTTGTAAGGTTGTTTACAAATAATTTCCCAACAAGAAAGTTCATCATTTTCATTTATTTGCAATCAATATTTGTTATGTTTGTACAATTTTCTTTTAGGTTCCTATTTATTTTCCAGTCGGGTTGTCAAATATTTTTTTCTAGTACTAGCTTAAAAAATTATTGTTTGAATTGCTCTACATGCAATACTAGTATCTTTTTTTCTGTATCTTCCATTTTTTTATTGCATCACTAAGATATTTTCAAATATATTTTTCTTCACCTTTGAATATTTTGTCACCTTTCTAATACCCAATAATGATGTAACATTTTTTTAAAATTTTAGAAACTAACAAACATCTCATAATTTGAGCTTGGCCTACTGTTGATTCGTGTTTAAGAACATCTTCGTAAACCAATGAGCATGATATCGTGCAACTAGTTCAACTATTTTCTTCCCAAATTTTTTGTAATCAATATTTTGCAGCATTTAATCATCAATGTTGACAATGCCTGTATATTTCAATTAAATTTAGTTTAGCATATCAAATATACTAAATTAGATACATAAAATAATAGATTTCACATTTATTAATTGGTGTTAAAAACCAAAATTCAATATATTAAATTAAATATACTTAAAATTTGCACACACATACATACACATGTACATAATTGTGCTTGACTCAATTTCGGCTTCACTATGGGTTTCAACAATGTATTCTACAACTTGATAACTATTATGCTACAATTCTCTCTCTGTTTGTTATGGAGAATTTTCAAAATTACAATTCATCAACATAATTAGGATGTAAATCTATATTTACATCTTCAACAATTGTCTCTTTTTAATTTGTAAGTTTCCATCTCTTGGTATGATAGAGTGCTTGTTTTTCATTATAAGCAACATCATCTTGACTCCTATCACTGTTTTTGGCATTATCTTTTATTGATCATGAGTGTTAAATCTAGATAGGTCTTCAAAAAATCAACACCTTATAACAAAAAAAATAAAAAATTCAGATTAAAACAACATTGTAAGTCATTTAAAAATTAATAATTTGTGAAATGTTGAAATTGTATCTAGAAAGAAATTTATCTTCTAATAAATAAATAAAATAATTTCACAATATCACCTTAGAATACTTGCAAGCGTCTTCACTTAAAAAAAAATGCTAAGAGAGCCTTCGCCATATTAAAAAAATGGATAAGAAAATCTTCACCTCAAACCAAATTTGATAACAAAACATTTAAGAAAACTCCCACCATAAAGAAATTCTTTAAGATATTTTTTACTATAAAAGTAATTGATGAAAAATATTTTCCCATAAAAAAATGGAATTGTTTGTGAGAAAAAAAAAACTTTAAAAGAAATCACTTTTGATTTTTCTAGAGACCACCTTAAAAGAATTTTCCTTTGATTCTTTTGATAAAACAATTTAAAATCAATTGTTTTTCGAGTATTTGTGTCTTTGAGAAAACACCTTAATTTCAGAATTCTAAAGCCTTGATGGAAATGATAATTCTATAAACAAGATAAGTATCTAGGAACACAATTAACCTCACAGAGAATTGCAGAGAATTAGCATAAGGAGAGAAGAAGAATAATCATGAAAATGCATTAGAAATGATAAATGGATGATTATTGATATTATTACATACGTAATACATCCTTATAAAGGAAAATAAAGTTGCTAGGATACAACTCATGCTAGCTCATAAATCAGGCTTACTAAATATGATAAACCCCCATAGGTGAATAAAGAGGTTTCCTAATTAGACCAAGAGCTCATGAATTAGATAAGGAATGAGTGAGTGATGATGTATAAAGGAAAATATTGATAATCATCGAATATGGAGATAAAATCATGGAGGATGAGTTGGCCACAAAAGATAGCAATTTCCTAGTTGACTAAATTTACCTTATCCAGTGAAAAGTAGGAATAAAAAAGTCTAAAGGTAGAATATGTAGGAAGGCATAGTTGCTAATTATGGCAGTCAATAGATTTGGAGGGATTAAACCAGAATCATGATAAAAGCGCTCCTGGGGTATATATGGCAAGTGTTGACCATGTGGTGCAAGTGGATGCCAACTATCTAGGCTAGTGGGTAGGAAATTAATCAAATAATGATTAAATATTTTTATGTTAAGTATTAAGTGGGTTTATTATATCCCAAAAACCCCCCTTATGTATGAATTTATGATGATATATTTGAACTAATCAGAAACATAGATGTATATAGGGCCCAACAACAAGGATATGGTCACCATTTTACAATTTATCTTGTCCAAAGAATTGAGGAAAGAGGCAAAACCACATGGGGAAAATCCTTCCTTAAGAAATGACATGAAAGGAAAACCAAAAAATGTTGAATTGTTGGTGTTGATGCTACTCCAAACTAAATGATGATGTCTAGAGGAATCTTGTTCTTAGGAAGAATAGAAATTCACTCACCTGGATAAAAAACATAAATAACTTCAAGATGGAAATTGGGACCATGTAGAACAACTCAGATCCAATGGTGTGTAAGAAAGACTGAAATATCTTCATAGTTGTAATAATCTCCAAGATGATGTGATGACTTGAAATTTGAACCAGTAGAGACAAAATCATCTCAACATAGGTGAAATAAGTGTACAAGTGAATGCATAAGATCTCCAACTTCATTCACACTGAGAGAAAGTGTGCAAGTGATCATGTAGGAAAAATGAAAAGGATCAGGATTAGGGAGTGTGAATGCAGAGACTCCATAGAATGATCTAGCTTCCAAAGTATCCAAAGTAACACATACTAGCACATCAGTATACTCATGGAAAGAAGAGAGATCATCTTCTAGAGCATAAAATGATAAAGAATCCTCTGTGGTAGAAGTATGTAAGGAGGAAAGAGAGTGGTGTTCAAAATATTTAAGGAGGATATGAGAATGAGTGCCAAGAACAAAGGAGGAATTGAATAAGAGCATGGTATCAAGTATGGTGATTGGTATGACACAAATAGAACTTGATTTAGCTAAGAAAGCATCCAGGAAGACACCGAGTTTCAAAACATCAAGGAGAGAGTTATGCACAAAGTGTGAAGGGTATGGAATATGGATCTCATAATCCATGATAGAAGACATAGAGAACATTGAATGTGTGAGAGAATCACCAACAGTGGTAATGGAAACTCCAGTAGTCACTTATTCTTCATTATTAGCATCATAAGAAAAAGATGGCTCTTCAATATTTGCTTCTTGATAGGAAGAAGAAGCATTTGAATCAAAGAGAATGATAGCAATAGGAACTGCATGAGATACTTCATCATGAAAAACTTCATTAGAGACTAAAGAGGCCGAGACATCTTGAGAGAGAGCAATCATTGACGAGATAGAAGCACTCTCCAAATTTCTAGAAGGATCCTTATTGTGCTTTCCCAAAACTCTATCGAATGTTATCCAAAGATCCTTTGGGTATTTAGAAGAATCAATAAGGTAGATCATGCTTGAAGAAATACCCATACACATAGCTCCAAATGTTTCTCTATCACAGTCATTCAGCCAATCACTTAGCTTGTCATAAGAATCTTCACCAACTCTAATAGATATCTCATATAGATGAGATATCTATGAGATGAAATCATCTTCAATTTCCACTCTGAACAGTTTGTGAATGGAGCAAGAAGAGGAACTGATACTCTTGAATCCAATTGATGCTATACTTGTGTGGAAATTGAACCCAATGATAGAACAATTTTACTCACAACAATTATCAATTGTACATGCAAATCACTCACAAAAGAGACTGAATATGGAGTTGAACACTAAACTGTATTAACTCAGTGTACAATAGCCAACCTTGTAACATAATAGGTTGCTGCATTAAATAATTACATAAGGGATTCGAATGCATGAGGAGGAAATTTGAATCTAGTCAAAAGCAGGCTTACTAAAATTAAGCAATTCCCCCATAGGTGCATAAAGTAGTTTCCAAATCAGCTAAGGAGCTCACAAATTGGCAAAAGCACTTAGGCAAGCTAAAAGGTGATGGAAGGATAACTCATACATGCTTTTCATAGGAGAAAAGAGTGGAGGATGTGGAGGACAAAAAACTAGTTAACCTCACCTAGTCAAACTTTCCCAATTGCCTTAAAGCACTGAAAAAGCAGGCAATAAAGCAGAAAAAGAAGAAGGGCGCCTAGGAGGCCAGGAATAAAGAAGAATTGATTCCTTGAGGTTTCCCAAGTGATACATGAGTCAAAATAGGCAAGTTTGACCACTATGGATAGGCAAATGACAACTTGAATAAGGTGGAATCATGAAACTAGGCAAATAAGACAAAAATGATTAATTTAATGTCTAAGGTAGCTAACTATGGGTTGATTATTCTAACACCCCCCCTTAAGCCCGAATTATGAGTAATATATCAGAAAATTATAGGGCCTAGAAACAAGGCTTAGTCACCCTTTACATACTGCATGTCCATTTAAACAAGGAAAGAGGCAAAAACCACATGGGAAAATCCTCCCTTAAACATGGACTGTGAAACAAAATTTGGAAATCTTGTCTTCACTCATGCTTCACAGCATGATCAGCAATCCCCAGCAGTGATTTGATATTGCTGAAGGTCTTTTCACAAAATGCTTTGGTGAATATATCAGCTACTTGTTCTGAAGATGAACAGAAGAGTAGGTGAATGGTGCCATCATGCACAAGCTCTCTGATGTAGTGCATATGGATCTCAATGTGTTTGGTTCTCTGCTTCTGAACTGGATCATTGCAGATTCTAATGGTACTCTGGTTATCATAGTAGATGGTAGTTGAGTACTCTGATTCGAAGCCACACTCTCCAAGTAACCCCTGCAACCATAAACATTGAGTTGCTGCATTGACAACTCCTCTGTACTCTGCTTCTGTAGATGAGAGTGCAATGGCACTCTGTTTCTTACTTGACCAGATGATTGGCCCTTTTACAAGCATGAACACATATCCTGATGTGGAATTTCTGTCTATGCTATCACCTGCCCAATCACTGTCAGTAAACCCAATCAAATCAAGATCAGATTTTGCTTTATAGAAGATCCCATGTGTCCTTGTTCCCTGAACAAAGTTAAGGATCCTTTTGGCTGCTTTCCAATGGATCTCATGAGGCTGATCCATGTATCTATAAGCCACACTTACTGCATAATAAATATCAGTTCTAGTATGTGTAATATATAACAAACATCCAATCAATTTCCTATACAGTGTATTGTTTACCATAGGTGAAGAATCAGCTTCTTCCAGCTTCACTCCTGAAAGGAAAGGAGTCTTGCTTGGCTTGCAATCCTTCATTTTGAATTTTTTTAGAAAATCCAAGGCATACTTGGACTGGTGCACCTTGATTCCAGCTTTGGTTTGAGCAATCTCAAGCCCTAAGAATTGGCTTAAGAGCCCCAAATCTGTCATGGAGAAGGCTTGGTTCATTGCACCCTTCAAGGAAGCAATCTCATCCTTTGAGCTTCCTGTAATGAGAAGGTCATCAATATATAACACAATGATCATTAATGAACCATTAATTAACTTCAAATAGACATTTGGATCTGATTTGCACCGAACAAAATTCAGTGATAGCAAGAAGCTATCAATCTTGGCATACCAAGCCCTGGGGGCTTGCTTTAGCCCATACAATGACTTTCTCAACCTGCACACAAGAGATGGGTTAGTAGAAAATCCTTGAGGCTGCTACATTTATATCTCTTCAGTGAGATGTCCATTCAAGAAGGCACACTTTACATCCATGTGATGTACCTCCCATTGCTTTGAAGCTACAATGGCTAAGGCTAGCCTGATGGAATCCATCTTTGCCACTGGTGCAAAGGTCTCATTGTAATCTATGCCATGAACCTGTGAGTACCCCTTGGCTACCAATATATCCTTGTACTTCAGAGGTGAACCATCAGCAGAAAATTTGGTCTTATACACCCACTTACACTGAACTAGCTTCCTCCCTGGGGGAAGATCCACTAGCTCCCAAGTGTTGCTCTTCTGGAGTGAGATGAACTCTTCCTTCATGGATGCTTGCCATCTTGGATCTCCTGATACATCTTCATATGTCTTAGGATTTTATTCCACCATCAGATAGAATTTATCAGCAAACATAGGATCCTTCATGCATAGACCACTCTCAAATTGAGATCTAGTCCTCCGAGGGTCATTGAGATTCCCAACTAGCTCTCCTGCTGCATGAAGTGTCTTGGATGCCCATTTTGGCCTTGTAGGGCTGTTAGGATCTGCAATAAACTCATCACTATCAGACATATTAGAATCAGCATGTTCAACAATCTCTTCACTTACTTTCAGAGGTTCTGGTGGTGAAGAGGCTTCTACCACTTCCACTGCTGCTAGGGGTTCTTCTTGAAACTTAACACACCTTTCAATGAAGGCTTTGTTTGTGCTCAAATTTACCAGCTTGTACCATTTTGAATCTTTAGAGTACCCAACAAATAGGCACTCTTGGCTTTGGGGCTGCAAAGCCTTTCTCTTTTCTGTTGGAATTCTAGCCCAAGCCCTTGAGCCAAAAATCCTGAAATGGGTCACATCTGGCTTGTGCCCACTGCATGCTTCAAAATGAGTCATACCATCAAGATATTTATGAGGCACCCTATTCTGGATATAGGCTGCACAGTTGATAGCTTCGGCCCAGTACTTTGGTGGCAAAGTTTTGGCCTCCATCATGCATGTTGCCATCTCCTTTAGTGATCTGTTCTTCCTCTCAGCAACACCATTTTGCTGTGGTGTGTAAGGGATATAATGTTGCATCTGAATACCTGCATCTGCACAATATTGAATAAAATCAGACTTGACATTCTCACCACCATTGTCAGATCTGAGGACCTTGAGTTTCCTCCCAGACTGGTTTTCAACCAAAGCCTTAAAGACTTTGAAGAGGCCAAAAACTTCAGACTTGTGTTTCAGGAAGTAAACCTAGCAATACCTAGAAAAATAATCTATGAAAGTCAATGCATATTTGGCCTGACTCATGGACATATGAGGGAATGGGCTAGCAACATCACTATGGATCAACTCGAGGGGTGCAGAGGTTCTCTCATGACTAGCTCTCTCAAATTTATGCTCTAGGTGTTTTCCTAGGATACAACCTTGGTAGACTCCTTTGGAAAATTTTATCTTTGGTAACCCTATGACCATCTCTTTTTCACTAAGATCAGAAAGATACTTATAATTTAGGTGGCCAAATATTTCATGCCAAAGCTTGCTTGCTTCATTAACATGAATTAGAAGAGCAGAGGGGTTTGAGTAGGGTAGGAAGTGTGAGAACATGTATACCTTCTGAGTATGATTTGCAACTCCTTTTGCAATGACTTTACCACTTGAGATCTCTGTGATCTCAACTTCATCAGGGGAGAATATGACCTTCTTTGGAGACCCAGTGTGGGTCATCTGATACACTGATAAGAGGTTGGAGGCAAGACCAGGAACATACAACACATTGCTGAACTGACCATGATCAATATCAATCCTCCCTTTTCCCAAACTTTTAGTGAGAGAGTCATCTCCTAGTACTATTGGTGGACCTTTCGACATGTCAAGTGAGGAGGATGCCTTCTTGGTCGAAACCATATGTCTTGAATCTCTAGAATCAATGATGAAACTAGGTGAGCTTGATGTGCCAGCAACCAATGCATGAACTCTCTCTCTGTCTTCTGAACTTGATCCTCCTTCTCTCTTCTTTGAGCTGTCTGGAAGGGAGATGCCATTCTTCTCCAGGAGTTGGGTCAGCATGTCTATTTGCTTCTTCATACAAGAGCTTTTAGTGTGATTTCCCTTATTGCAGTATGCGCACTTGCTCATTTCTCCTTTATTCTTCTTCTTCTCGTAGTTCTTCTTGGAACCTTGTGGCTCCTCCAGAGACTTGTTCTTGTCTCTCTTTTGCTCAGGTGCCTTTTTAGCTTTCTTTTTTCTTTTTGAATCCACCCTCAAATCTCCAGCAACCAGAGCTTGTTCTTTGGATGGTTTGATGGTGCCCATCATCACCAGTTTGTCTTGTTCTTGTGTGAGAGATTCCATGAAATCTGCAAGGCTAGGCATCTTCCAGGTTCGAGTTGTCAACTTTGTGGCATAGAAGGTCGAAACAAACAATGAATAGTCAAGGCCAAGCTTCGAGAGTATGGCCAAGACCAGATGATCATCCTTCTTTTCAATCCCACGTTGTTTTAGCTGCAAAACAAGTGCTTTGAACTTGGAGAAATAGAGTTGCAGGGATTTAAAGCTATTTGGACTCAGGGAGATCAGTTCATTTTTGATTTGATGTCCCCTCATCTCATCTATCTTTCCAAAAATATCAACAAGATTCTCCCATACTTCATTCGGTGATGTCAATCCATCAAGATGGAAAAGGAGGTCTCTGGAAATACTCAGACCCAAGAGACCATAGGCCTCATCCCTCCTGTTGTGCCATTTTATCTTCTTTGTAGCTGCATTGGGCTCTGCTTCGGTTGCCATAGTCACCCTGTAGAGGCCTTTTTCTCTCAACAGTATCTCCATCTCTGCTTTCCATTCAAATAAATTGAAGGGAGTCAAGATGATCTTCTGAGATTGATCCATAGCTCAGAAATTGTCCCGGCTGTCAGTAGAAGGCTCCCAGTCACTGATGTCGAACTTGCAAAACAAACTTGAAGGAGAGAAATCAATCTACAGTGGCTCTAATACCATGTGTAAATTTAACCCAGTGATAGAACACTTTTACTCACAACAATTATCAATTGTACATGCAAAATCACTCACAAAAGAGACTGAATATGGAGCTGAACACTAAACTGTATTAACTTAGTGTACAATAGCCAACCTTGTAACATAATAGGTTGCTACATTAAATAATTACATAATTGATTCGAATGCATGAGGAGGCAATTTGAATCTAGTCAAAAGCAGGCTTACTAAAATTAAGCAATTCCCCCATAGGTGCATAAAGTAGTTTCCAAATCAGCTAAGGAACTCACGAATTGGCAAAAGCACTTAGGCAAGCTAAAAGGTGATGGAAGGACAACTCATACATGCTTTTCATAGGAGAAAAGAGTGGAGGATGTGGAGGACAAAAAACTAGTTAACCTCACCTAGTCAAACTTTCCCAATTGCCTTAAAGCACTGAAAAAGCAGGCAATAAAGCAGAAAAAGCAGAAGGGCGCCTAGGAGGCTAGGAATAAAGCAGAATTTATTCCTTGAGGTTTCCCAAGCGCTACATGAGTCGAAATAGGCAAGTTTGACCACTATGGATAGGCAAATGACAACTTGCATAAGGTGGAATCATGAAACTAGGCAAATAAGACAAAAATGATTAATTTAATGTCTAAGGTAGCAAACTATGGGTTGATTATTCTAACAACTTGTAAAATAAACCCACAAATCTGAAAAGAATGATTAATTAATGATCTCTCAAATCTCTAATTCCATGTAGAGATTTTATATCTGATGCTTTAATACCATGTCATAATTCTAAATCCTTGATGGAAACAAGAATTATATGAAAAAGCTAAGGATTTAGGCACATAATTAACCTCATAGTGAATTGCAGAGAATTAGCATAAGGAGAGAAGAAGAATAATCATGAACACACATTAGGAATGATCAATGAATGATGATTGATATGATTACATAGGTAATACACCCTTATAAAGGAAAATAGAGTTTCTAGGAGACAACTCATGCTAGCTCATAAAGTAGGATTACAAAATATGATAAACCCCATAGGTGAATAAAGGAGTTTCCTGATTAGACAAAGAGCTCATGAATTAGATAAGGCATGAGTGAGCGATGATGTGCAAAGGAAAATATTGCTAATCATGGAATATGGAGAGAAAATCATGGAGGATGAGTTGGACACAAAAGATAGTAGTTTCCTAGTTGACTAGATTTACCTTATGCACTGAAAAACAAGAATAAAGAAGTCTAAAGGTAGAATCTGCAGGAAGGCACAGTTGCTAATTCTGGAAGTCAATAGACTTGGTAGGATCAAACTAGAATCAGGATAAAAGCGCTCCTAGGGTGTATATGGAAAGTGTTGACCATGTGGTGCAAAACGATGCCAAATATCTAGGCTAGTGGGAAAGAAATTAATAAAATAATGATTAAATATTTTATCTTAAGTATTAAGTGGGTTTATTATATCCCAACACTTAATATTGACATTTAAAAAACATCTTTGCGCCTTTGAGAAAAATATCACCTTAAACAAAGTCCCTTAGAGTATTTGAGGCTTTGAGAAAACACCTTAAAAGAAATTTCTTTTGAGTATTTGAACTAAAAAAAATCTGACCATTTGAGAAAAAAATGACCTTAAAAAAAGACTTGTAAAGTCTTTGCACCTTGAGAATACACCTTAAGAAAAATTGCCTTTAATCCTTTGACCTAAAAAAATGTCTTTGAGTAAAAAATAACCTTAAAAAAATCCCCTTAGAGTATTTGAGCCTTTGAGAAACCACCTTATGAGAAATTTCCTTAAAACCTTTGAGAAAAAAATCACCTTAAAAAAATTCCCTTAGAAAAAAGAAACACCTTAAGTCCCTCAGAGAAAATAAGCACCTTAAAAAAATATCTTAGAAAATATTTTGTAAAGTTCTCTTTGAATATGAAAGATGTAAAATTGTGGAATTAGCTTAGTGTATAAATAAATTTTGAAAGATGCTTAAATGCTAAAAGTGGGATCAAATTATTCCAAGCAACGAATTTTTTTTAGGATCAAATTTTTGGCAGAAAAATTTTTGTTTGAAAAATTAACGACTAAAGTAATGGAGAAACATTTCGGGTGAAAAATATATTAAGGTTTTTGACCGAACTATGTTTGGCTAAAAATCTGTCAATTATCAGAGAACCAGGGTGTTTTAAAATTTCTCCAACTTTGCAAGGTACAAGCAATGTTCAAGACTGGAAAGCGATTTTTAGAATTGATACCATTATTTTTTGTCATTGAACCTACTTTCCGTAGGTACAAATTTTGTTAAATTTGGTTAATATTTGCTAATTTTAATTATTATTTTCCTAACATGTGTCTATTTTGGTTTTGTTTCTTTCAAAATTCAGTTAAATGAAAAACCAATAACTTCAAAAAAACATAATGAAAACAATTGAAAAAAATATGAGACTGTTCTTTGGAATCTCTACCTCAAAATGGTAATTTTAGATTATTTAGTTTTAGTGGAAATTGGGGAACATGGATTTTGTTCATAAACTTGTTTATATTATACAAATTTTCCACATTGATCCAATTCAAAAAATTCACTTAATTATATAGTCACTCAATGGATACAAAATTATAGTCATACATTAATACACTTTGTCTAGATTTATGTGGTATATATATATTTTAGTAAACAAAAGTTTAAAAATGAATACATGAGGGTCTTCAAACATGACTATTTATTATTCATTTCATTTTATAAGAACATACTATCAAAAATTTTCTATTGACATATCAAATATCAAAGCTAACATCTACAATCAGAAAAATAATGAATAAAAAGCTAACATAATTATTGAAGAGTTCTTTTTTAATGTAAAGTGAAATTCTAAGCACAAAAATAACTTTTGTTCCCTAGAAGTTGAAAAACTTGAGAAAACCAAATTTATTTTCTCGTACACCTTCCCACCCGTCCCTCGCCCCCCCCCTCCCCCCCCCCCCCCCCCCCCC
>LPNX010826503.1:29482-89376 GCA_001517045.1 Pseudotsuga menziesii
TGTGACTTACCATAGAGATAACTGACATAAATGATACACATTCTTTCAAAACCAAATCCCATTCCTTCTCTCAACAACTCTTATGTGGATCCACTTCATACCTTATTTCTTACAAGTTTTATACCCTATAACAAATCATAAATGTAATATAAAGGATCTTTGTGTTCCATTAATTATAGAATGAGAGAACTGAAACAACATAGATATTTACAAATTCTACATTTGATTTTTGATACGCCAACATATACTCACATTCCATACTTAAACCAATGTCAATCAGTTCTTTAGATGTCTCTTATTTGTATGTTAGCAATTGTTTGAATATATCCAAGGATGGCCAACGTAAAAAATAAAAAATATACAGATTACAACCAATATGAAATCTTAAATTGTTATAAGAAAATCATGGTTACTCACAAAATTTGTTATCAACACTTTTTTTTCCTTTCTGTCCTATCTTATGTGTTGAATGGGTTCCATTTTGTTGACTTTTCTGCAATAAAACAATTGAAAATTAATATTTAATTTTTAATTAATTAATTCTATGTACATTTAATAGAAAAATTCAATGGCTACATACATTTGAAGCACATTGTTGTTGAAATGGATCTTCCTGCGATGCAATTATGTTCATTTCTTTGACCATCTCTTTGTACTCTTTTATGGACATCCCCATTGACATATTTTGTATATCAAATCGTTCATCCTTTAGGATTTTCACAATATTCCTAAAATGGCATTAAACTATTTTTATACTAATATGAAAAGTAAATATAGCAGAATTAATATTAATAAGGAATTCTTTGTAGTAATAGTCTATAGATATATTATAAAAATATGTATAGGCCCATATTACTTTTGAATGATTATTTTTTGTTGTTGTATGTTTCTTTATCGGAAGTCTGACATGTCTCACTGACCATTGCTTTGGAAACGCTTCTTGTAGTTTAGATATAATCTAATTCTTGGAATCATTGGCCCTCAATTTATCTAATATAAGTGGAAATAACAATGTATGTTCTTCCCACTATATCCCTCATATTTTTATAAAAGTTTTCTTCTTTTTCATTAATTTCTAGCACCACTCCAAATGAGCTAAGGAACAATTCATCATAATTTACATCTTCCATAATTTGTTTATTCTTATGATGACATTTCCTTCTATTGCTGTCAATCCCTACATAACATTCAACATATGCGAAATAGATTGTTTGAAACATGTTAGTTCATATTCTTAAGTATAGTATTATTGAAAATTCAAGGAAAATTTCATATTAATTAATTTTTGGTCCACCTTATTCATCCCTCTACAACTTTTCCATTGAGGTTCTATGCTCTTCTGTACATAGATTGAAAAGAGTCTTATCGATATTCCTCACTTTTTGGATTTGCATGACACATATTAACCAATACATATTAATTAAGCTTACATATAATTCAAACATATTAATTTAAGATAGGAATTACAAATAACTATTGTTCATTGAACTCTTATCACATGTCACATGCCCCAATTTGCAAAAACAATTTAATGTTATTTGAGGAACATTGTGTTAAATTTTATCATAAGTTTGTAATTGATGACATAGTGGGGTCAAGAATATTTAATGTAATTCAGAATATTTTATTTATAAATAAATAAGTGATGAGACAACAACTTAGGGAAGCTGTTAAAAGAGTGTTTATTGGTTAATTGGTGGAGGAGACTGGGTGGAGAGTAAACTGACAAGTGGCAGCATCCTCAAACCACTTCCAACTATTGCAGGTGGAAACTTCCCTATATCTATGGTAATGATTCCCAAGAAAGTGGAATCAGAGCAGGTGGCTCATTAAATGAAAACTGACCCATAAGACCTAGGCATCTCTATAAAATTTTCCATTAAAGACAGCTAAGGCTGCTCATTTTCTAGAGGTGATCATCCAAGGTGAATGAATTTACTCAAGATAAATTCAATGGAGGGGATTATTGAAGTTTGTTTGAGGGGTTAACTGCTGAGACTGAACTTGTTGCAGCTTCTAGGCTGAAGTTCATACTGCTGAGAGCATATTTTAATTACTGAGGTAATTGGACCAGTCAGGTGATAGAGGTCTTAAATTTATATTCTCCACCCAGTTCTCAGCCAAGAAGACCAGGAACAAGCTTAGGGGTCCTGAGGAAGCGTTGTCTGAGCGCTCTCCAGGAGTTTGGTTGGTAGGAACAACCTCCTTAAGTTGTTGTCATCTTGTCATTAACAGGTTCTATTTATCTTTATGTTATTTGTTTATTGTCTTCGGTAAAATATTTATTAGTTTCTACTACACGCATGTTAGTATTTTAGGGATTATGAAGGAAGAATAATTGTGTAATGTTAGACTTGGTAAAATTATAGATTATGTTAGAAATAGAAATGAATATGTAAAAGGTGAAACATATAGAATTAAAATTCCCAAACTGTATTTTTCCACACCTGACTCAGGTAGTACTCTAGTACAGCTGGGTGTTTAGGTAAAAGAGATGATTATTTTACTTGAATGAGAACTGTAACTAGATTTTACTTCATTTGTTTATGAATTCTACTATAAAGTAGTATTAAATTTTGTTTTTATTTATTTACTTTAGCTAAACTAAAAAAATAGGTATGTAAGAGAAGAGTAATAATATTATTATAGAAGTAATTTTAGTATTAGTATTATGATAAAATATAGAGTTTATGGTTTAACATTTAAACATAAGTAAAGTAAGTAGGCTAACATCTAAAAACCAGGTAAAAAGAATTTGTAAAATATTTTATAACATTGAAATTCTAGACATTGTGTCTTTGTCTAAGACCAAAGGATTCTACTATAATACTTTAAAAACTACAAAATTTACTGAAAGATAACTTTATCCTATTTTTCAAGTATGATACATTAAAACCCTAATTATTTTTTAACTAAGAATTAAAAAACAAACTGTAAAAATTATTAAAGAATTATTAAATAACAAAGCTAGCATCGAACTAATAACTGTAAGTAATACTATCATCTATTTCCTATTATCAAGCAGAGCTAAGAGTTCTTTAAGTATAAATAAGGATATCATTAAACTCTAGGGTTTATACAATGATTAACCCTTAAAAAGCCAAAAACCAGAATTAAATATCATCTTTAAAAAAACACAGTAATCTTCCCATAAACAGTGCATTGAAAATCGTTATAATACAGGGTATTGATGAAAACATTACAAATACAAATTATTGACAAAAATAAACCAAAATTAATTAACCATTCACAAATACAGAATCCTTATTTAAGGATAGGCTTATAGCCTTCAAAGTCAAAGGGTCGAATCTCAGGCCTGCTAATAAAACCAAGTATGCGCAAAATCCTTTATATTAAATAGTAACAAAATATATTACTAACAGGATAATTAAAATCCAGCTCACATTACAACCCCGACTGTTTCACAGTCTTCCATTACTAAAATTCATTGTAAAAACAGAAGTAACACTAGACAGAGGTCAACAAGCCTCTTTGAGCTCAGAGCTGGGATCGTTTTAAAATAAAAACAAAAGCATATACATTTCTTAGGTCGTAAGGCTAAGAAAATCTTATAAAAACCATTTTACATCATGGCTTCAAGAGCCTGCATTACCCACTGCGAAGCACCATAAGGGTTTTTAAATAAAAACAAGGACACACAATAAACAAGCTTTAAATCATAACCAACAGAGAACCGAGGCCGTGCATTCACCGACAGGAACCACTTCCAACAAACATAACCACATGTAGGAATAACCCTCGATGGGACTGGGGCTTACAAGTTGGAAGCCCATGAAAAGACTGAAGCATGAGCTCGTTTTCCACCCAAATTTTTGGAGCTAGTAGCAGGAACCTGCAAAACCAAACCAAAACATTATTTAAACTTTGTTTGCATAAATAATAAAAACCCTAGTAAGGATAATCAAATGAAAAAGAAAAACCAAGATAAGAAAGTCTTACCTATTAACCAGAGTCGAAACTGAGAAGAGATGGCCACACCAAGTCACGACAGCTTCAAATAGAAAGGAAAGAACCATTGAAGTCACCTCTATGACAGAGAAATCAAGAAAACTGAATCAAGTTCACAATGCAGAAGCCATGGGTAAGCAGTTGCAGCAGTAAGACAAGTACATGCTTTGGGATACTTGGAGAAACCAACAACCACACTCGCAATATATTCTTCAACACACAGGAGAACCCAAACCATAAACTATGAAATCCAATAGTCACGATACAACATTTGCAGGCTAAATTCCCAACGATAAAGGAGGTTATAGGCCTCTCATGGCCGCGAGCTCATAGCTCAGCCAGCAAGGAGGAGAACCCTCGGTCCAAAAATGCAAAGGAGTAGGGTTTGCAGCATTATAATTCAACCAACAAATGGAGGAGATCCTATCCATGTTCCCTTCCAAAAATCTCAACAAGTGTGGGTCGAAACCTTAAGTTAGTGCTGCACAAAATGTTTTAAAAACCTATCATTGCAAATAACCATATAACATATGATTGCTAATGATAAGTAACATGCCATCGATATATAATATGCCATGGAAACTAATATAGTATAGGATTAAAACTTTATAAGAATTGCTTGCCATCATTTCAATTGCATCATAGTATTTGTTTGGTAGGGGAAATACTACCTTAGGTTAAAAGTTAATACATGTGTTATAACTTGAAATACTTTTAGGTATAAGTTAACACTTTGTTATAACTTAAAATACTGTTGTATTATATTTATAATTTGAATACTATGGACACAACTTGGTTACTATTTGATCCAAGAAGATATTCATGCTTGCAAACAAGTTGAATAAGTATGGTATTGTTTTAGAACTAGTAAAAGAAAGTATGGAATAGTTATAGTAAACTGGAAAAGCCTTAAACTTATCAACACAAAATATTGATGCTGTTAAATGAGAGAGTATTCAAGAAATTGAAGACTGACATTATTGGAGAATTTCTCTTAGAGAGTCTAATAACTCATTGTTAATTTTACAACTTAAAAACATAGGAACATGTTCATGCTTAAAGAGAAGGACACATTGAGTATTGAAGTAAAAATAGCTGCGAGATCACTAATCAGTCGAAGTAAACTTAAACCAACATCATGAGCTCTATGCTCTCTATGGGAATTTATAAATAACCAATATTGTAAATGCAAGAAAACTAACCATGTACTATAAACTTTTCAAAGATAATCATCATACGACTGAAGGAACCTTGGTAAGAACTTACTCTTGTATTTTAAAACATTGATTATTTTTTTGATGAAAAGTCAATATGGCATTAGTTATAAATACTTTCATAGATTCAGAACAACAAAAGAGAATTCACTTTACCTCCTCGAAGACTAGAAGCTTATTTAACCTTTTCTTATACTAGCATCTTAACATGTTAGGAAAGTACTTTTATCGACGTAATTTAAAATACACACCTACAGGATATTATGCTTACTTGCTAAACCTGTAAGAACAAACAATTCATTTGAGTTAGCATAACACTAAGTAAGCCCCGATCTCAAACAAGATCTCTTACCTACTTTTCAAAAGTAAATCATCAATATATCTAGAAGCAACTAAATGCAAGTCCTTCTTCTAACTCTGTTGAAATTAAAGTTGTTGAGTCATTAATAGAATTAACGAAGGTGTTTAAGATTATATCCTTTAGTTACAGATTCTTTTAATGAAACAAACCCTTAACCTTTTATAATCTGTTTCATTTTTTGCTAATTGTTAGCAGTTACTTAGCTGCGACTTAAGACATTTTATGTCACTTTAAAAATTTTAAATTTTTACGAAATTTTGGGTTATTACATGTGGTATCAGAGAACAAGGTTCAAACACTAGGCCTTAATGAATCTCAACTTGCTTATATGGAACATAAAATTTAAATAATTATGTTGTTGTTGTTTTCTTTGAATGATACACACATAGAAATTTGTTTCTGAGTTAATGATAGGTATGGAAATATTGGAAGAATATAAAGATGAGGAATCTCCTTACACTAAATGAGATAATATACAAAAAGAACCTATACAAGAAGATATAACCAATAATTCTTTCGAAATACTACAAACAGTTAAAGAATTAAAATCAGAAATGGAATCAATTAAGAAAGAAAATAAGAGGATTCTGAGAGCTTAAGAGGAGCTGAATCAGATCTTAATAGAAAGATTTCATATGGAGGGAAAGGGTAAAAGAGATGATTCTGAAGATACAGGTTATCAACATAAGTATAAAAAGACTAAACAGGTTAAAAATGAAAGTATCTCATCTTCCGAAGTATATGGTGATAAACATAACTCTCATTATACTAGTGACAATAGTGAGGATAACCACCATACTAGGAAAAGAAAATATAAACCTTATGAAGAAATCTCTGGGGATTTCAAGAAGATCAAGCCGCCAACATTTAATGGAGAAACTGAAAAGGGGGCGGAAGTGGAATCCTAGCGATCCGGGATGAAGAAGTACTTCCATATTTATAACTATTCTAATCAATTGAAGGCCAGGATGGTTATTTATAATCTTACAAGGAAAGCTGATATATGGTGGCAAGACTTAAAAAGAGTGAAAGGTATAAGAGAGAAAAACATAAATTGGAGCACATTCAAGAAATACTTCAAAAAGAAATTTTTATCTGAACAGTACTATGAAGAAAGGGCTAAGGAATTCCATGAGTTAAAACTAGGTACAATGAATATGAAAGAACTGAATAGTAAGTTTCTAATTTTTCTCAGGTATGTGCCATACATTGTGGATGAGAAACCTAAGGTACAGCAGTTTCTCAGTTGTTTACCTTATCATATAAAGAATAGTATTGAGTATGAAAATCCAAAAACTCTAGAAGAAGCCATGAGAAAAGTGAATTTCTGTTATGAACAGAATCGTAAAAAAGAGAGTATGGCCAACTGGAAGGCCAAAAGCAATAATAAATTTGATTAAAAGAAGAAAGAGTTTGTACCTAATCAAAATTCTAAAAATAATAACATTAGAAATTTTCCTAATAAGAATTTCCATGGGAATAAAAGTAATTCACAGACCAATCAGAATAATCAAAAGAATAAACAATCTGCTAACAACCACAGTAACTACACAAAGAACTTTGAACGAAAAGAACCCATATGGGAATGCAATGGTCCACATTATGCATCAGTCTGTCCCAATCGGAAGAAGACTGTTAGCAACATCCACACAACACAGGAGGAGATGACTGTTGGTGATCTAGCAAGGACAATGCCCAGGATCAATGCAGCATTAGAGAATCGACAAGCAGACTATCAAACTTCCATGGTGGAAGTGGAAGGTAAGATAAATCAAATACCCATATCTATTTTAATTGATCCAGGAGCTAGTTTAAGCTATATTTCTCATAACTTGGTAGAAAAGTGTAAACTTCCAGTTGAAAAGTTTGCAAGTTCTTGGTTAGTTCAGTCAGCTACTGGTGCAAAGAGAAAGGTAATTAGTTTTGTAAAGCATTGTGCAGTAACTATGGATCAGTTTGAAACTTTTGTTAAGCTCAATGTACTACCTTTAGGTTCATATGATATATTAATTGGTATGGATTGGTTAGAGCAGCATAGGGTGGTCTTGAATTGCTTTGATAAAACCTTTACTTTCATAAATAACGATGGAAAATTAATAAGTATAAAGGGAATCCCCAGGAAAACAACTGTAAGGTAGATCTCTGCTCTGCAGCTTAAGAGAGCTATTAGGAAAGGTTGTAAGGCTTATGCAGTAATAGTAACCAATGAACAAAACCTAAACAACATAGATAAATTAAAATTGGAGGATATACCGGTTCTAAAGGAATATTTAGATGCATTTCCAGAAGAAATTTCGGGACTGCCTCCGAAACGGGAATTAGATTTTACCATTGAGCTAGTACCCGGTGCAGTTCCCAGCTCAAAAGCCCCTTATCGAATGAATATACTTGACTAAATGAACTTAAGTCACAGTTAAAAGAACTTATTGATAAGAATTACATTAGACCTAGTGTGTCTCCCTGGGGGGCACCTGTCATCTTGTTAAGAAAAAGGACATAACTCTACGACTATGCATAGATTATCGCTAATTAAATAAGATGACTATCAAGAACAGATACTTGTTACCTCGCATAGATGATATGTTTGATCAACTACATGGAGCCACGGTGTTTTCAAAGATTGACTTATGGTCTGCATATCACCAAGTCATAATTAAAGATGAAGACATCTTTAAAACAACTTTTAGAACTCGATATGGACATTACGAGTTTGTCGTTATGCCTTTCGAGCTTACTAACGCTCCAACTGTTTTTATGTGTCTAATGAATAATGTAATGCACAAATATATGGATAAATTTGTGGTCGTATTTATTAACGACATATTTATTTATTCGAAATCTGAAGAAGAACATAAAGAACACTTAAAAATTGTCTTGTAAGAGTTATGAGAGCATCAACGTTTTGCGAAATTTAGTAAATGCGACTTATTTAAAGATAAAATCCAGTACTTAGGTCATGTGGTGACTAAAGAAGGAATTTTGGTGGATCCCAAAAAGATAAAGGCAATCGAAGATTGGCTAATCCCAAAAGACGTAACTAATGTCCGATCATTCATGGGGATTACCGGTTATTACTGTTGATGTATTTGTAACTTCAGAATGTATTCATCTATGTATCTTATGTATTGTAAATCTATGTTTATTCTGGGATGTATCTATAATGTAATTGAGTCATATTTTCATGCCTCGATGTTCTTATCAGGAGGATCAATTATGTAAACAAGTCATGTCAAGTCATAATGGATAACCCTCTGATTGTTTAAGGGTTAAAGTCCCCGCAGTTCCAGGGCACTAGGGTTATTAGACTCTCCTAGTAGAGGTCGGACCTGGTAGGGTTTTAGTCATGTCAAGATTAGTATAAATAGAGAACTGGAGTCTCTATTTATCACACAAGTCATCCACACTCAAGTGTAGCACATAGTTGAGGAAGGAGAAGACATTGGGGCTAGACAAGAAGAAGATTACTGCTATTGGGAGATCACTTACTGTTTTGGGGATTTTACTATTTTGGTGCTAATTCTATCTTTGAGGAAGTTGAGGGGTTTTCTCCTTTATGGTTTTCCTGAGGAAAAACACTATGTTCATTGTCTCTTGTGTTTGATTGTTGTACTTGTTATTCTATCAGTTAAAGATCCTAATAATGCTAGCTTAATGTTGAAAAACTAACATGGTATCAGAGCTAACCTAAGAAGAAGGCACTGTGCAGCTGCAGGAACTAGGGATTCCTAGTTTGTGGATCTTCCTCCATATATTTTCAGCAAAAGTAAGGTGGAATAACTCTCCTCCTTAGGGAGCATCTTTCTGTCGAAGCATAATCCAATTATGAGGTTTTTCAGTTTTGGACCCAACACTACTGCCGGAAATTAGGGCTTTTCATAGAAGAGGAATTTTTTAGTGAGCCCAGGCCTAGATTGATCTCCTCCCAAAAATCAAAGTTAGGGACAAAATTCAAATCATTTGGGTGGATATAACTCCGGAAAAGAAAAACCCTAATTTGCTCCTGAACCAGCTCTACAGGATTTCAGCTCAAGTTTCAGATCCGACATCTTGAACCTGGTAAGATCTAAAATCTTTTGTATTTCCATTTGAGGTTCTCAGATAAGATGTCTCATCATACCAAGCTTGATGAAAAGCTTAAGGGAGCTGATAACTTCCGAGCCTGGAAGTATAGGATCTCCCTGGTCTTGGAAGAGAATGAATTAGACTCCTACATCCATGAGGAGGTTCCAGTTCCAGAGGGAGATGAGGCAAAGGCCTTACATAAGAAGAAGATGGTTATGGCAAAGAGGATCATTGTTGATTCTATCAAGGATGACCTTATCCCATAGGTGTCCTTTCTCAAGACACCTAAAGCTATGTTTGATGCCTTAACCAAGTTGTTTGAAGGGAAGAACATAAACCGGAAGATGACTCTGACGAATCAACTGAAGAATGTGAAGATTCAGAATGCAGAGACTATCCAGTCCTACTTCAAAAGGGTTTCTCAGATCAAGGAACAATTAGAAGCTATTGATGAAGAAGTGGAAAATGCAAAGATTGTGATGACTACTTTAATGGCCTTCCCAGGTCATGGGATTCTTTCATCCAAGGAATATGTGCAAGAAAGAAGTTAGTCAAGTTCAATAGACTATGGGAAGAATGCTCTCAAGAATAAGCTCGGATAGCAGCCTGAGAAGAGAATATGGGAAGTGAAGATCAAGCCCTCACAGTTCACTCCAAGAAGTGAAGAAGAAATCCTCATTACTCCAAAGGTAAGAACTCTCATTCTAACAATAGAAAGGACCTATCTAGATTGAGATGTTATACATGTGATGAAAAAGGACACTTTGCAAAAGACTGTCCTAAGAGAAAGAACCACTCTCATAATAAGAAGGGGAACAAAAGAAGACATCATGCTCATGCTGCAGAGGATGATGAACCATCCAGGAAGAGATCCAGATATGAAAGTGAAGATTCTTCAAGCGAGGATGAATATGTTTTGATTTCCTCTCTCACAGGTAACATTACTCATGGAAGTGATGATTGGCTCATAGATAGTGGGGCTTCCAAACATATGACTGGATTCAAGGAATCCTTTGTAAGACAATCATAACATGAATCACCTCACAAGGTGAAACTAGGAGATGACTACCAATATCCAATAAAAGGTAGTGGGGAGTATTCATATAAACTAGACTCTGGTAAGTCTCTAACAATGAAGGAAGTATTGTTTATACCAGGACTCAAGAAGAACCTTCTCTCCATATCAGCATTGGATGCAAAAGGAATGCGGGTTGCATTCATAGATGGTCAAGTCATTATGTGGCCTAGAGGAAAGACTATCAATGATGCGGTAGTAATTGGAGAACAAGAAGGAGGATTGTACAACTTGAAGGGCTATCTAGAACAAGCAATGGTCCATGATACAGTAAAGCCAAGTGAACTTTGGCATAGAAGGCTTGCACATGTGCATTACAAAGCACTACCTATTACAAGCAAAGTTGTTGAAGGTCTTCCAGAAATCCAAGCAAAACATGATGGGGTCTACAAAGGATGTGCGAAGGGAAAGAACACAAAGAAGACATTTCCAAGTAGCGAAAGCAAAGCAAAAGGAATCTTGGAAATCATCCACTCCGATGTATGCGGTCCTATGTCATCAAGCTAACTAAGCGGGTATGCATATTATGTTTCTTTTATTGATGATTTTTTCTAGAAAGACATGGGTTTACTTCATGAAAAACAAAGACGAAGTATTCAGAAAATTCAAGGAATTCAAATCCTTGATCGAGAACCATATTGAAAAGAAGATCAAGACTTTTTGATCAGACAATGGTAGAGAATTCACTTCAAATGAATTCAAGAGGTTGTGCAAAGACTCGGGGATTAAGAGGGAGTTGTGCACTCCTTATAATCCACAATAGAATGGGGTTGCGGAAAGGAAGAATAGAACTATCATGGAAGCTGCAAGAGCAATGCTTCATGATCAAGATCTTCCTATGCATATTTGGGATAAAGTTGCCAGAACAACGGTGTATGTACAGAACCATACTCCACATAGAGTACTCAAGAACAAGACTCCTGAAGAAGTCTTCTCCGGCAAGAAACTAGAAGTCAGCCATCTCTGAATATTCAGCTATCCTGTGTACATACACATCCCAAAGGAGAAAAGGACAAAATTAGATCCTTCAGGAAAGAAGGGTATATTCGTGGGATACTCTGAAAGCTCAAAGGCCTACATAATCTATTTCCCAAGATACAAGAAGATTGACATCAGCAGGGATGTGTCATTTGATGAAGACACAGCTTACAACAAATCCAGAAAGATACATGCTGAAGAACCTAAAGAAGTAGAAGCAGAAGCAGAAGCACCCAGAATTCATGATACAACCATGAATGAAGAAGCTCAAGAAGAAGATCGAGAATTTGAAGAACCACAAAGACCTGTAGATCCACCTCTGAAGAAGAATCCTCATAAGAGGAAACCTGCTTGGGTACGAGAACTTATCCAAGGTGCGGAAAGATATGGGGCTCCAGAAGAGAATCAAAGAGAAAGAAAGAGGATTAGATCCTGCTCCGGGTATGTAGCTTTACTATTTGATTTCATTGATAAAGAACCTTCCAGTTATGAAGAAGCGACAGAACAGAAAGAATAGAAGGATTCTATGATCGAATAATATCAATCGATCATGAAGAATGATGTTTGGGATGTTGTCCCAAGACCAGAAAGGAAGTCAGTTGTAACTTCCAAATGGATCTATAAGATCAAGCATGCTGCAGACGGTAGCATTGAAAAGTATAAAGCAAGATTTGTGGCTCGGGGTTTCTCTCAGAAAGAAGGAATAGACTATGAAGAAACCTTTGCACCTATAGCCATATACACTTCCATCAGATCAGTACTTGTTCTAGCTGCAGTGATGAAATGGAAGATACACTAGATGGATGTCAAGACTGCTTTCTTGAATGGTGTAGTGGAAGAAGAAGTGTATGTAGAACAACCACTCGGTTTTGAGACACATGACAGAGAGTCTCATGTATGCAGATTGAAGAAAGCCCTGTATGGTTTGAAACAAGCACCCAGGACTTGGTACGACAAAATTGACAGCTTTCTATCTAGTTTGGGCTTTACCAAGAGTAAAGCAGATTCCAACCTTTACTACAAGGTTGAAGATGGCAACCCAATGATGCTTCTACTATATGTAGATGATCTATATGTGACAGGTACAGATGGGTTGATTGTTGATACGAAGAGAAAGCTTGCTGCTGAGTTCAAGATGAAGGACATAGGTATGATGCATTACTTTCTAGGTATGGAGGTGTGGCAGAGTACAGATGGAATCTTCCTTGGACAAGGGAAGTATGCAGTAGAGATCCTGAAGAGGTTTGGGATGATGGAATGCAAGACTATGGCCACACCTATGGCATCAAACCTGAAGCTATTGAGTGATGCTTCATCAGAGATAGTTGATGCTACGATGTATCGTCAGATGATTGGGTCATTGATGTACCTGATGAACACGAGACTAGACATTTTCTTTGTTGTGAACACCTTGATCTAGTTCTTGATAGATCCAAGAAATGTTCACTTGATTGCTGCAAAGAATATTCTGAGGTACCTGAAGGGTACAGTTGATTATGGGATCAAGTACAATGTGAATCAAAAGATTAACCTGGAGGTTTATGTTGATTCAGATTGGGCAGGCAGTGCCATCGATAGGAAGAGCACTTCAGGATGTTGCTTCAGTATGGGATCTGGTGCGATCTCTTGGTTTAGCAGGAAGAAATCCTATGTGGCACTGAGTACAGCTGAAGCAGAGTATGTCACAGCTTGTTCAGCTAGTTGTGAGGCAGTATGGCTATGGAAGCTACTGTCTTATTTATTTGATCTTTAGTTGGATGCTACTTGTATACATTGTGATAACCAGAGTTGCGTGAAGTCGTCAGAGAATCCAATGTTCCATGACAAGTCGAAGCATATAAAGATCAAGTATCACTATATTAGGGATATGGTGCAGAAGGGAGCAGTGAAGCTCCAGTATGTTGCGACAGAGGAACAGATAGCTAATGTATTGATGAAGCCATTGGCTAGAGTGAAGTTTGAGTACTTCATGGAGAAGCTTGGTGTTCTCCAGATCGAGGTTCCTCCAAGGGAAAGTGATGAGTCCCATAGCCATTTTGACATGGTGAGAGGATTGGTTCCTTCCATGGTTAGATGTAAGGGCCGATCCATTTTGTCATGGTGAGAGGATTGGTTCCTTCCATGATGGATGTGAGTGGTAAGATCCATATCCATTCTAACGAGCATGTCAGATGTAAGGGCTGAGCCATTCTTTCATGGTGAGAGGATTGGTTCCTTCCATGATAGATATGAGTTCTAAGCCATTCTGATATGACTGTAGGATTGGTTCCTACATGATCAGATATAAGGGCTATTTCCATTCTTGGAATGGACCTGCCTGGTGAGGTACCAGGAAAACTCAGTTTAGGATTGAGGGTCATTCTGATATGATCGTGAGATGTGTTCTCACATGATCAGATATGAGTGCATGACCATTCTGATGTGATATAGGGATGTGTTTCCACTTGATGAGATGTAAGGGATGAATCCATTTTGTAATGGCTAAAGGATTAGGTTCCTCCCATGTTACATATGAGTGCTAAGCCATTTTGACTTAGTGTCAGATATAAGGGCTACCGCCATTCTTTGAATGGAGCTACCTGGTGAGGTACCAGGGATCCTCAGTCTAGGACTGAGAGCCATTCTGATGTGACTGGGGGATGTGTTCCCACATGATCAGATGTAAGTGCAGTGGCCTTTCCACATATGATAGTAGTTTGAGTTCCTATCATGTTGGTGGTTGTAAGTGCTGAGCCTTTTCACAAATGATAGTATTTTAGGTTCCTATCATGCTGGTGATTATAAGTGATGTGCCTTTTCACAGATGGTAGTAGTTTGAGTTCCTACCATGCTAGTGATTGTAAGTGCTGATCCTTTTCATAGATGGTAGTAGTTTGATTTCCTACCATACTGGTGATTGTAAGTGCTGAGCATTTCCACAGATGGTAGTAGTTCCTACCATGCTGGTGGATGTGAGTGTTGTGCCTTTCCATAGATGATAGTATTTTGGGTTCCTATGATGCTAGTGGTTGTAAGTGCTGATCCATTTCACAGATGATAGTAGTTTTAGTTCCTATCATGCTGGTGAATGTGAGTGTTGGGCCTTTCTGATATGATTATAGGATTGGTTCCTACATGATCAGATGTGAGTGTTGGGTGTGCCTTTCTGACGAGTAGGTTAGATGTAAGTGTTGGGGGGGCCATTCTGGCTTAGTTTCAGATATAAGTGCTGAAGAAAGACCTACATGGAGGCTAGGCCTACAACCAGCATGAAAAAGGGCTGGCTCTGTAGAACTTCCTGTGATGAGAAGAATCATGAGATAGCACCTGTGATGATGATTGCGAGTGATGATCTAGATCAAGTGATGATCGAGATCCAGTGATGATGATCCAGCAGTGATGATTCAGATCGAGTGATGATCCAGATCTAGTGATGATGCCCAGTGATGATCCATATCCAATGATGACGCCCAGTGATGATCCAGATCTAATGATGATGACCAGTGATGATCCAGATCCAGTGATGATGTCCCATGATGATCCAGATCAAGAGATGATCCATATTTGAAGATTGACGATGACTTGAAGACTCAGAAGACTTGAGATGCAGATGACGAGATGATCCAGTTGATGCAAAGAAGAAGACTAGTGCTGAAAATTGTGTCGAAAGAATACCTTCCTAGTTAAGAGGGAGTGTTGATGTATTTGTAACTTCAGAAGTTATTCATCTATGTATCTTATGTATTGTAACCCGATATTTATTCCATGATGTATATATAATGTAATTGAGTCATATTGTCATGCCTCGATGTTCCGATTGGGAGGATCAATTATGTAAACAAGTCATGTCAAGTCATAGTGGATAACCCTTCGATTGTCTAAGGGTTAAAGTCCTCATAGTTTTGGGGCACTAGGGTTATTAGACTCTCCTAGTAGAGGTTGTCCCTGGTAGGGTTTTAGACATGTCGAGATTAGTATAAATAGAGAACTGGAGTCTCTATTTATCACACAAGTCATCCACACTCAAGTGTAGCACATAGTTGAGGAAGGAGAAGACACTAGGGCTAGACAAGAAGAAGATTACTGTTGTTGGGAGATCACTTACTGTTTTCGGGCTTTTACTGTTTGGTGCTGATTCTATCTCTGAGGAAGTTGTGGGGTTTTCTCCTTTATGGTTTCCCCGAGGAAAAACACTTTGTTCATTGTCTCTTGTGTTTGATTGCTGTAGTTGTTATTCTCTCAATTAAAGATCCTAATAATGCTAGCTTAATGTTGAAAAACTAATAATTACTGGAGGTTCATCAAAGGGTTTTCGAGAATTGCAAATCCGATAACCTCTTTGCAGAAAAAGGGGAAGAGATTTTATTGGAATCAGAAGTGCAAAGACAGTTTTAAAAAGTTAAAAACCTTATTAGCCAGTGCACCAATTTTAAGAATTGCTGACCCTAATAAAGATTTTATAGTATGTACTGATGCCTACAGTGATGGTTTAGGTGGAGTATTGACTCAGGAAGGATATGTCATTGCTTATGAGTCTAGGAAATTAAAGATTCATGAAAAAAATTGTGTGACCTATGACTTAGAATTAGCTGTTGTCATACATGCTTTAAAGATGTGGCACCATCATTTAATTGGAAGAAAGTTTATCTTAATGACGGATAATAAGGGATTGAAATATCTGTTAGATCAACCTAACTTGAATGCTAGGCAAGCTAGGTGGCTAGCTTTTCTAAGTGAATACGATTTTGAAATTCAACACATCAAAGGAAAGGAGAATAAAGTTGTTGATGCATTAAGTAGAAATGCAAAGCTGAATTTTACAGCATCTATTAGCACTTATACAACAGATTTGGAAGAACAGCTTAAAGCGGGAATAGAACAAGATGAAAATTACCTAAAGTTACAAGCAAAAGCAAAAGAAAATCTAATAGAAATTTTAAGTACAGGGTACAACTTGAATGAAAAATGATTATTACTGTATAAAGACAGATTATAAGTACCTAATGTACCTAAGATTAAGTTATTAATTTTAGATGAAATTCATAAAACTCCTTATTCAAGGCATCCAGGTTATTAGAAAACTATAACCATGCTAAGAAAAGATTATTTCTAGCCAAACATGAAAACTGAACTGGCAGAATATATTGCTAGATGCTCTGAATGTTAGCAAGTAAAAACTGAACATCAGCATCCAGTTGGGCTACTTCAGCCTTTGCCTATCCCTAGCTGGAAATGGGAGATAATTAGCCTTGATTTTGTTATCGGACTGCCTAAAAATCAGAACTTAAATGACTCCATAATGGTAGTGGTTGAAAAATTGAGTAAAGCAGCCCATTTTATACCTGTAAAAACCACTTAGAAAGCTGCAAATATTGCTGACATTTTCTTAAAACAAATTTTTCAATTGCATGGAATACCGAAGGTCATAATTTCAGACCGAGACCCTAAATTTACAGGTAATTTTTGGAGATCCTTGTGTAAAGGATTAAACACCACGTTAAATTTTAGTACCTCTTTCCATCCTCAAACTAATGGATAGACAAAAAGAGTAAATTAGGTACTGGAAGATCTACTTAGAATGTATGTAAAGGAGCATCCAGGTAAATGGGAAGATTATTTACACCTGGTAGAATTTGCTTACAATAATCATTATCAAGATTCAACTAGGTATAGTCCTTTTGAAATTTTGTATGGAAGGAAATGTAATACTCCCATCTCTTGGAGTAATCCAGTGGATAGGCTAGTATTAGGACCTAAATTATTGAAAGAAATGGAAGTAATTCTAAAGTGGGTACAAGGTAATCTGAAAATTGCGCAAGATCGACAGAAAAGTCAAGCAGACCTTAAACGAACTCCAAAGGAGTTCCAAGTAGGTGAACATGTTTTCATTAAGGTGAGACCCAAAAAGAGTTCTCTGAGGTTGGGTAGTTGTGCCAAACTAGCACCTCGATAATGTGGTCCTTTTGAAATACTGTCCAAGATCGGACAGGTAGCCTATCAGTTAGCTTTACCACCGAATTTAAGAGTTCACAATGTTTTTCACATTTCCATATTAAAAAAATATGTACATGATGCTACTCATGTTATTAATTGGAATGATGTGCAGGTGGAACCCGAAGGAGATTTTCTGGTGGAACCAGACTGTATCCTCGAGCGGAGGGAGATCTCACTTTGGAACCGCACCATTGGTCAAGTGAAGGTGCAATGGAAGCACCTTAGTCCAGAGGAAGCCACCTGGGAATTGGAAAGTCATATGTGGGATGCATATCCCATTCTATTTTAGGGGAACTTTGAGGACAAGGTATAAATAACATCGAGGACGATGTTATAATTTAAGGGGGTGTTTATGTCACATGCCCTAATTTGCAAAAACAATTTAATGTTCTTTGAGGAACATTGTGTTAAATTTTATGCTAAGTTTGTAATTGATGACCCAATGGGGTCGAATATTTAATGTAATTTAGAATATTTTATTTATAAATAAATAAATGATGAGACAATAGCTTAGGGAAGCTATTAAAAGATTGTTTACTGGTTAATTGGTGGAGGATACTGGGTGGAGAGTAAACTGATAAGTGGCAGCATCCTCAAACCACTTCCAAATGTTGCGGGTGGCAACTTCCCTATATTTGTGGTCATGATTTTGCAAGAAAGTGGAATCAGTGCAGGCGGCTCATTAAATCAAAACTGACCCAGAAGACCTAGGCATCTCTATGAAATTTCCCTTTGAAGACAACTAAGGCTACTCATTTTCTAGAGGTGATCATTTAGGGCAAATGAATTTCCTCAAGAGAAATTCAATGGAGGGGATTAATGAAGTGTGTTTGAGGGGTTAACTACTAAGACTGAACTTGTTGCAGATTCTAGGCTGAAGTTCATACTGCTGAGAGCAGATTTTAATTACTAAGGTAATTGGACCAGTCAGGTGACATAGGTCTTAAAGTTGTATTCTCCACCCAGTTCTCAGCCAAGAAGACCAAGAACAAGCTTGGGGGTCCTCAGGAAGCGTTGTATGAGTGCTCTCCAAGATTTTGGTTGGGAGGAACAACCTCCTTAAGCTGTTGTCATCTTGTCATTAACAGGTTCTATTTATCTTTATGTTATTTGGTTACTGTCTTCAGTAAAATATTTATTAGTTTCTACTATAGGCATGTTAGTATTTTAGGGTTTATGAAGGAAGAATAACTGTGTAATGTTAGACTTGGTAAAATTATAGATTATGTTAGAAATAGAAATGAATATGTAAAAGGTGAAACAGATAGAATTAAAATTCCCAAATTGTATTTTTCCACACCTGACTCCGGTAGTACTCTAGTATAGCTGGGTGTTTAGGTGAATGAGATGATTCTTTTACTTGAATGAGAACTGTAACTAGATTTCATTTGTTTATGAATTCTACTATACAGTAGTATTAAATATTGTATATATTTATTTACTTCAGCTCAACTAAAAAAATAGTTATGTAAGAAATAGTAATAATATTATTATAGAAGTAATTCTAGTATTAGTATTCTGATAAAATATAGAGTTCATGGTTTAACATTTAAACATAAGTAAAGTAAGTAGGCTAACATCTAAAAACCAGGTAAAAAGAATTTGTAAAATATTTTATAACATTGAAATTCCAGACACTGTGTGTCTTTGTCTAAGACCAAAGGATTCTACTATAATCCTTTAAAAACTACAAAATTTACTGAAAGATAACTTTATCCTATTTTTCAAGTATGGTGCATTAAAACCCTAACTATTTCTTAACTAAGAATTAAAACAAACTGTAAAAATTATTAAAGAATTATTAAATAACAGAGCTAGCATCAAACTAATAACTGTAAGGAATACTATCATCTATTTCCTATTATCAAACATAGATAAGAGTTCTTTAAGTATAAATAAGGATATTATTAAACTGTAGGGTTTTTACAATGATTAACCCTTAAAAAGCAAAAAACTAGAATTAAATATAATCTTTAAAAAAACACAGTAATCTTCACATAAACAGTGCATTGAAAATCATTATAATATAGGGTATTCATGAAAACATTAGAAATGCAAATTATTGAAAAAAATAAACCAATATTAATTAACCATTCGCAAATACAAAATCCTTATTTAAGGATAGGCTTATAGCCTTTAGAGTCAAAGGGTCAAATCTCAGGCCTACTAATAAAACCAAGTATTCACAAAATCCTTTATATTAAATAATAACAAAATATATTACTGATAGGAGAATTAAAATCCAGCTCATATTACAACCCCGACTATTTCACACTCTTCCATTACTAAAATTCACTATAAAAACCAAAGTAACACTAGACAAAGGTCAACAAGCCTCTCTAAGCTCAGACCTGGGCTCTTTTTCAAATAAAAACAAAAACATTTACATTTCTTAGGCCGTAAGGCTAAGAAAATCTTATAAAAACCATTTTACATCACGGCTTCAAGAGCCTGCATTACCCAGCATGAAGTACCACAAGGGTTTTTAAATAAAAACAAGGACATACAATAAACAAGATTTAAATCATAACCAACAAAGAACTGAGGCCATGCATTCATCCACAGGAATCACTTCCAACAACCATAACTGCATGCAGGAAGAACCATCGATGGGACCGGGGCTTGCCGGTTGGAAGCCCATGAAAAGATTGAAGCATGAGCTCGTTTTCCACCCATAGTTTTGCAGCCGGTAGCAGGAACCTGAAAGACCAAACCAAAAAATTATTTAAACTCTGTTTGCATAAATAATAAAAAACCTAGTAAGGATAATCAAATGAAAAATAAAATCCAAGATAGGAAGGTCTTACCTGTTAACTAGAGTCAAAACTGAGAAGAGATGGCCACACCAGGTCACGATGGCCTCAAACCGAAAGGCAAGAACCATTGAAGTCACCAATGCGACATAGAAAGCAATAAAACTGACTCAAGTTCACAATGTAGAAGCCATGGGTAAGCAGTTGCAGGAGTAAGACAAGTACAGGCTTCAGGCTACTTGGAGAAACTGGAAACCACACTCACAATATATTCTTCAACACACAAGAGAACCCAAACCATAAAATACGATACCCAACAGTCATGATACAACATTTGCAGGAGAAATTCCCAACGATAAAGGAGGTTACAGGCCTCTCATGGATGTGAGATCATAGCTCGGCCAGCAAGGAGGAGAACCCTCGGTTCGAAAATGAAAAGGAGTAAGGTTTGCAGCATTATAGTCAACCAACAAATGGAGGAGATCCTATCCATGTTCCCTTCCAAAAATCTTAACAAGTGTGGGTCAAAACCTTAAGTCAGCATTGCACAAAATGTTTTAAAAACCTATCATTGCAAATAACCATATAACATATGATTGCTAATGATAAGCAACATGCCATCAATATATAATATGCCATGGAAACTAATATAGTATAGGATTAAAACTTTATAAGAATTGCTTGCCATCATTTCGATTGCATCATAGTATTTGTTTGGTAGGAAATACTACCTTAGGTTAAAAGTTAATGCATTTGTTATAACTTGAAATACTTTTAGGTATAAGTTAACACTTTGTTATAACTTAAAATACTATTGTATTATAGTTATAATTTGAATACTATGGACACAACTTGGTTACTATTTGATCCAAGAAGATATTCATGCTTGCAAACAAGTCGAATAAGTATGGTATTGTTTTAGGACTAGTAAAAGAAAGTATGGAATAGTTATGACATAGTTTATGCCTATAGTAAACTGGAAAATCCTTAAACTTATCAACACAGAATCTTGATGCTGTTAAATGAGAGATTATTCAAGAAACTGAAGACTAACATTATTGGAGAATTTCTCTTAGAGAGTCTAATAACTCATTGTTAATTTTACAACTGAAAAACATAGGAACATGTTCATGCTTAAAGAGAAGGACACATTGAGTATTGAAGTAAAAATAGCTGCGAGATCACTAATCAGTCGAAGTAAAATTAAACCAAAACCATGAGCTCTATGCTCTCTATGGGAATTTATAAATAAGCAGTACTGTAAACACAAGAAAACTAACCATGTACTATAAAATTTTGAAAGATAATCATAATACAACTAAAGGAACCTTGGTAAGAACTTGCTCTTGTATTTTAAAACATTGTTTATGTTTTTGATGAAAAGTCAATATAGCATTAGCTATAAATACTTTCATAGATTCAGAACAACGAAAGAGAATTCACTTTACCTCCTCGAAGAATAGCAGCTTATTTAACCTTTTCTTATACTAGTATCTTAACATGCTAGGAAAGTACTTTTCTCGACGTAATTTAAAATAAACACCTGCAGGATCTTACTCTTACCTGCTAAACCTGTAAGAACCAGTAGTCCATTTGAGTTAGTAGAACGCTAAGTAATCCCCGATCTCAAACAAGATCTCTTACCTACTTGACAAAATTAAATCATCGGTATATCTAACGGCAACTAAATGAAAGTCCTTTTTCTAACTCTATTGAAATTAAAGCTGTTAAGTCATTAATAGAATTAACACAGGTGTTTAAGATTACATCCTTTATTTACATATTCTTTTAATGAAACAAACCCTTAACCTTTTATAAACTATTTCATTTTCCGCTAACGGTTAGCAGTTACTTAGCTATGACTTAAGACATTTTATGTCACTTTAAAAAATTTAAATTTTTACAAAATTTTGGGTTATTACATCACACATATTCTATTAATAAACAACATGGACCATTAAATAGAGAATCTATTAAATATACTATACAAATATATTACATCACTTCCAAATTAAACAATAGTCTACCATTTTGGTGCGCTTCAATAATACAAATACCTTGTTGTGTCTACAACAAGAATGCACTGGTGCATCATAATTGAATGCACCATCAATGGAAAATAAATAAAGGATTTGATACAAGCCTCTTTTGGTGCGATATATTTAGTCTAAAGCACCCGTGGTGAATCATGTGCTTCTACTGCAAGTGCACTGGCACATTATATGACAACAACCGCACCACAAAGTGAAAAGATGTTTAAAAAAATTGACAGGGACAAAAAGATTTTGGATCCAACACAATAGAGGTCGCATCGAATCCAACTCATATATAAAACCACAAACTCATTAAATATAAAATGACTAAAATGAAAAATCCTAATTGTGAAATAATAGAGAGAAATCCTAATGAAAATTTTTGCAACCACATAAAACGAAAGGAAGCAACAAGAAAAAAGGGTTCTAGTGTTGAAGGTAACTATATATATATAATATTAATAGGAAAATAAATAAATAATGCATTTAGATCAATACTAATAATTTACATACTTGCAATTTCTATTGTGTAGGGTTTTGAAATCAAGATTATGATGATGAGCAAATTGTCTACCATCTTCCAATGCACCCCACTATAATGTCATATCAAGAGAAGGTTGCAAAAGAGCACAACTTGGAAAGGAATCATACCAAGCATAGTTGAATCAACCACCTATTGAATTCCCAATATGTCCAAACTCACCAATTAGGAATTCCTACAATAATAGTATCTCTTCACATGTTGGAAACACAGGAAATGAAATGGAGGTTGGTATTGATGACTTCTTACGAGATACAGGTGCCTTGGATGCAATGTTGATAGATGCATTCTAGGAAAATGAGCTAGGGGATGATGATCATATCACTTATACCTTATTTGAAATCCTTAAATCGACTTCCACCACCTCTCTTTGGAATTGGTTCGGATCAAAGTATACCAAGATGGGGACAAAAATGTTACTATACAACTTCGAAGCAATGTATGAAATGTCAAATATGTGTTTCTCAACACTTTTGAGGTAGCTGACCATCAAGTCCCTTATATTTTAAGGAATATTATCACATAATCAAAATTGAAAGTGGTCGATTTTATGAATGTTAAATCGCATTTTACATTTGTATTTCTCACTAACTACAGGTTATTACAAGAAAATGTACTTTCGAGTGATAATGTCTTTCCCAACAATTGTGAAGAGGCAAAGAAAATGTTGGGTGTTGAGTACATATCGTATCATGAATGTCTGAATGATTGTATTCTATATAGAGGTGAATATGCTATCAAAGAGATATGACCAAAATGTGGGCATGATAGATACCATAAATCAAGAAACAAGGGTAAAGCACATGGTCCTCCTCATAAGATATTCAGGAACATGCTCATAATCCTAAGTATTTAAAGGATCTTTCATTGAAAATAATTATCTATGTTGCAGGGATGGTATGCCTTGCACTGAAGTGAGTTACGATTTATGTGAATCCCAACAAATTCAGTAGCCATGAAACATATAAAGGATATCTTGCTCAATAAATTCAAAGATGAAGTACAAATCCTTTGTTTGAGCATAGCCATGGATGGCATCTGTTGTGGAAAATATTGCAAAAAGAGTGCTTTCTTCCCACTAATTGGTTAGGGGAAAGGCATTGTCGGCTATAGAAAGGCCTCAGTATTAGGTGCCCCTTTGTGGGTTGGTTGAGTACTTTAAGTGATTTTGAAAATGGTTATTAGTGGAAACAGAACAAATCAAAATAAAAAAGAATAAAATTAAACAAAATGTAAAAGGGGGTAAGAGATGCAAACTCCAACAACCATTAGATGCCAAACCACTTCTTATATTTATTAATGGTAAAGCATACACAACACCTTGGAGACGTGAGTTCCAAATGTTGGAAAACTATCCTCCTAAGGGAGGTCTATTTAGTCCACACTAGATTTCAAGTGGCTTGAAGAACAAATAAGGAGAATACTTCCCCCTTGGAGGAATTATGCAATGGAGGTTGGTAGATTCTAGACAAGAGGGAAATCTTGAGCTATAAGGGAGATCAAGCACAATTAAAACAACATAACCTTTCTCTTAAGTTTCTCTTATATTTAGCATTCCCATGCCTTTATTTCATAGGAAAATAGGTGGCCAAGAAATAACAAGATCCCAATGTGAATATCCAATGATCCATGATGTGGCTTCAAAGTACACCAGAGAGGCCATTTAAGGAAACCAACTACGTGAATAGCCAAAATTCGAACTCTTTACTGAATGAATCCTTCATGAGAATTTAATATTCCACCAGTGGGTGATATCCCACCAATTTTTTCAGTCACACAGGTATTGAAGGAAGGTAGCATGGGTGTTGAACTAGTGACACACACTACTGCACATATAAATAGACTATCACTCACGCTATAATGAATTTGTACTGAATTACAGAGTTTTTGGACTCAGGATGCTCTTTAGGTCTTGTGAAGATGTGTTTGGTTGGATGCATGTTGTATGTTGATGAAGCTTACCATGCAAATTGTGAAAATGTCACATGTGTGTGAGATTTTCGTGATAACAGATGCTCCTTGATGTATGAGGTTCGAAAGGTAATGTAGAGTTGATAATGCATCCTCATTTATTTTGGTGTTCTCTTTGTTGCTCATGGAAGCATTGGAAACATAGGTGGGTTAGTAGACCTTTTCTAGGGGGAAGGTTTTTGGTGGAGCGATAACTAAAAGTGTTATTTTTATACAAATGAGGTGGGAATTCCCATGCTCATGAAGAGAGACAAAATAGCTACAAAATGTAGATATTAAAATCTCTCATATGAAATTCCTAGGACATTAATGAAGGAATCTTCAAACCATGTGAGAGTACATGAACCTAGAATGGACATTACTGGTGCTGTAGAAGAGAAATTGTCGATAATCAGAAGACACCCATAGGGGTGGGTATCTGTAAAACCGGTGAATATAATAAAGAGTGCACTGTTCCAAATATGTTTCTACCATGATTTTCAAACGTGAACACTACTACCTTCAAAATGGGCGACTCCCCCTTATGCAATTTAGAGGTGTTACTGTCAAGCATTAGGGAGACCACTAAGTTAAGGAGCACTAATGACTCTCCTTACTTGTTCAAGGTAGTTCCTTGTAGTGATTGAAAGTAGTCCCAAGGTACCACTGTAATTGCTTCAACTCTTAGAGTCTGAGGACTTGATGTCAATGAGAGATGAAGAACTTGATAAGACGAGGGTCTGATCTAATGAACCAAGATCATGTTGTAAGAAATAGTGAGACTGAATGACTTGACATAAGACTGGCTGGTAAGTGTGAGGCTCATAAATTCCTCTAATTGATGTAAACTTGGGGGTAATTGATAGTAGCATACTTCAATGTGTATGAATGGGATGTAACATAGGAGACAAACTGTTGATGAAGGATTTTAGGGGAGACACAATACTGAGGGCATAATGGCTAACCCAATTGACCATGCTTGGGTAGGGGGACTCAATTACATTGATAAAAGGAAACCAAGGGTTCCTTCCAAAAGAATGGGTGGTTCCCATGGCTATGAGAGTATCAGAGAACCATTTGTACATAAAGAATATTGATTGGTGGGTTCCATATAGTTTTGGGCATGCTAGGGGACTAATTTGATGATGGGTGGAAATCCTACAGTTTTTTGTCAGTCAAGGAGTCAATTTTAATGATGGGTGGGGTTCCCATAGTTGTGGTTGGGTTAGGGAATCTGATGTAGGAGCATGAAGTCAAAGTCCTCTGTTTTCTGATTGAGCAAGAAATGTTATTTTTCTACTTCCATGTAATCATTTCTAGAAGGATAGGATTAGTTGTTGATTCGTGTAGTTTATTTTATAGATAGGATTGGTATGGATGTAATAAATGGCTATTTTCCATTGATATCCTCAAATATTTCGAAGGGTTACTTGAGGATAGGGTTTTTTATAGATTTTCTTTCTTAGGAATTCAGATCTTTCTTGTTTGGATCTGACAGGTTTGTCAGATTTCTACATTAAGTGTTGAATGTAATAAGTATGATTGCATGAATGGTGTAAGTGTATGAGTGTGTGTGTGTGGCAGTGGTTGATGGTTAATGAAATGAAGAACAGAGTAATAGGCTCTGCGTGAATATTTGCAAATTATTTGTCTTCTTTTCAATGACCAGAAACATGTTTAAATTCTATGTCTATGAATCTTTAGTATTGATAGAAATGTTAGATAATTTATGAAGACGAAGATGTGTTCATGCGAATGCAACATGAAGGAAATTGATCATTTCATAGACCAACTCAACTATAATAGTTTGAGTTAAAAACTTGTGAGTTCGACAGATCTACGGTTGTGGATGAATTCCACGAGAGAAAACTATACGGGAGAGAATAGATCTGCAAAGTTAAATTGAAGTTTCTCACTTGATCTCATATCAACAAACATGGAAGAAGCCGAAAACGATCAACGCTTGAGAATAGTTTCCGTAATGCAAAATTGCAAGCTTGTTAAAGCTGCAGAAAGTTAATTGCGTAAGAAAAGTTGCGGGAGATGAATTGCGGAAGCAATTTGAGGAAAAGTCAAAACGCCGACCCACAATTTACAATCCACAGTTATGGAAAGATATTCTACAGAAAATTTGTTGCTGAGACACTGTTGCAGAAACTAAGTTGCAGAAGGAAGTAAGCTTATGGAATTGACCTTGTGGAAGAAGATCTTAATCAGGGTTTCATGATGATTAAGATAAGATAGGCCTTCTAGCTCTTATTGGCATTATTTTTTGTAACAGAGCTGATTAAATATGCTACCAAGGTGAGGAAGAGCATGTGGAGTTCCAGTAGCAGGTGGTCAAGGAAGACAAGCTGCAGAGACAGACACACAAAGGGAATTGAGGCAACTCCAAGATAGGATGGAGGCTATGGAGAGAAGAAATTCAGAAAGTATGGATACCGCCGATGAAGATGATTCCTCTAAAGAAGAGAAAGAGGAGATTGATGATGAAGTAAAATTATTGAGGATGTTGATGAAAGATAGTAACATGCATAAAGTTGAATTTCCCATGTATGAAGGTAATCTGAATGTTGAAGAACTCATGGAATGGATCCATGCTCTAGCAAATTACTTTGATTTTGAAGAAATTGAGGATAAAAATAAGGTGAAACATGCATCAACTAGACTAAAAGGAAATTAGAGGAAAATTAAACTCAAAATGGGCCTCCTAAGGAAAATAATAAAATAATAGTTAAAATAATAAAATAATATTTATTAATTTAGGAGGAAGAAAAGAAAAAAACTAATTTTTGTGTTCATATTTTCGACATATCTCCCTGTGTTTTTACTCAAATTTCGATCAGGAGAGCTTGTTGGATGTGGAATTAAATTATACATCCAATGAGTACCCACATTGCATACTTTTGATGTACCTAGCTACCCCAAAAACAAGAAATACCTGTAAAAATGTGATGATGACATTATCATGATGTTTTTTCAGGTATTTCTTGTTTTTGGGGTAGCAGGGTCTGTCAAAAGTATGCAGAGTGGGTACTTGTTGGATGAATAATTTAATTATTCATCTAGGGAGCTCTCCCGCTCGAAATTTGAGTAAAAACACAAGGAGATATATCAAAAATATGAACAAAAAAAGTAGTTTTTTTTATGATACCTATCCCCAAATTTATATTAAAAAATTGTTTAAGACCTATACAATATTTCAAATTTAAATCAATTTCATTGGCTAACACATGATGACATGGAATTTGAATTAGGGTTGAAAGGCCCATTTTGAGTTGAAATTTCCTCTAATGCATGCATCCATTTGGTGGGATGAGATCTAGATCCATAGAGAAATAAAATTAAGTCCAGAATCAAAACTTGGGATAAGATGTCAGATAAAATTAAAATTCAATTTATGCCTAAGGATTATCGGTTGACTCTCATTAGACAATTACAAAATCTTATACAAATGGTATGACTGTTAAAGAATATACAAAATAATTCTTTAGGCTGAGTATTAGAGATGGAAAGATACAAGGGGACATTTAAAGGGCGTCTAGATATATAAATGGACTAATATATAAGATACAATATGAGATCATCTTATTGAATTTGAATACCGTTGAAGATGCTTATCAGGTAGCCTCAAGGGTAGAAGAAAAGCTATTAATAAGATAGAACCAAAAGAATCAAGGAATAAGTACAACCAGAGGAAAAGGATCTCCAAACAGAGGAGGTAAGTTTCAGAACTCTAAGGATGAGGCAAAAGGTTATAGTAGCCAAACACCCCAAAGAGGAGGATTCATAGGAGGCGGGTTTAATGCTAGAGGAAGAGGATGAAATAGAGAAGTGAAATGATATACATGTGGATAAATTGGAAACATGTCATGGGAGTTCCCAAAGAATAAACCTACAGCTCAGAGGAATGAAAATATTGTTGAGGCTCGTGAGGAGTCCAATGAGGAAGCATAGATGAAAATATTTTTGGTAAAAACTAAGGAGAAAGTGCATGAACCATCCTATAAGAAGAGTCTATTTAGGACTAAGTGCAAGTCACAAGGGAAGTGTTGTAAAATGGTTATTTATAGTGGTAGTACAAATAATTTGGTCTCCATTGAGATGGTAGAGAAGTTGGGATTGAAGAGGATGAAACATCCCACTCCTTATAAAGTGTCATGGTTGCAGAAAGGACATCAGCTCTTGGTGAATGAGCAGTGCAATGTGGAGTTTCAAATTGGTACTTATAAAAATGTGGCATTATGTGATATAATTCCTATGGATGTATGCCATATACTCTTAGGGAGGCGATGGAAATATGACAGAAAATATGTTCATGATGGAAGAAAGAACACTTACTCTTTGGAAAAGGATGGAAAGAGACATATATTGTCACATTTGAAATACGAAACATCCCAGGAAGGTTTGGGACCCAATATTTTGCTTATTACTGGGAAGGAACTATTACTAGAAGTCAAGAAAGAAGAAGAACTACATTTTTTCCTTGTTGGAAAACCAAAGGTAATTTTAACTTCTACAAATTTAGATGATTTTCCTACTGGAGTTAAAATGTTTCTTAATGATTATGCTGATATTATTTTGGATGAGTTACCAAAATACTTTACCTCTTGTGAGAATTATTAGTCATCACATTGAATTAATACCCGGTGCAAGTTTACCTAATAAGGCAGCTTACAGATTGACTCCTCAAGAGAATGAAGAGATCAAGCATCAGGTACAAGAGATATTGGACAAAGGTTTGGTGAAAGAAACTTTGAGTCTTGTGTAGTACCCACTATGCTTAGCCCAAAGAAGGATGGTGGATGGTGTATGTGCACTGACTTTCGAGCAATCAATAATATCACTATCAGGTACATATTACCCTTACCCCATATTGATGATTTGATGGATTGTCTGAGTGGTTCAAAATATTTTTCAAAGATAGATTTGAAAAGTGGTTATCATCAAATAAGAATAAAAGAAGAGAATGAATGGAATCCTACATTCAAGACTAACAATGGAACGTATGAATGGTTAGTAATTCCATTTTTGCTTACTAATGCACCTAGTGCTTTATCAGATTGATGAATGAGGTATTGAAGGAATACACTAAAACATTTGTGATAGTGTATCAGGATGATATTCTGATTTTTAGTTAGAATAAAGAAGAACACTTGAGACACCTTAAACTAGTGTTGGAAACCCGGCAAAAGAAGAAGTTGCTGATAAATCTGAAAAAGTGTAGTTTCTTGAAGAAAGAATTGATTTATTTGGGATTCATGGTTTCAGAAGAAGGGTTAAAAAAGGATCCATAGAAGGTGCAAGAGATTCTGAACTAGCCAATTTCAAGGAATGTGTTGTTAAAATTCCATATGCTTATCTAGATCATCATCATTTAATTTCAATTTCATAACAAAAGCATATAAATAGAATCACTAAAAGAAATAGTATCACAAGAAAAACAAAGATTTATCCTGGGAAAAACCTAAAGGGAAAATCCCAGCAAAATATTCCTCAATATAGATGCCCCAAAAAGATAAAAGGTAAAACCAAAAGACTGATACTCCTCCTTCTCCAGCTACTTCTCTCTCTCACTAATGCGCTACACAAGTGAGTGTGTGTGTTCCAAATGAGGAGAGCCACACCTCTATTTATATTGGTTCATTCACTTAATAATTAATTCAGTCATGTAGGCTCGAGTAACCACAACTGGGGTGCTAATGACCCAACTTACAATTTGAGGGGACTTCCTCATGAATCTTATTAGTTCTCCCAATTAGAAACATCAGGGTATAAATAAATACAAGTGGTTCTCCTGGTAGGACCATCTGGGACCACAAAAGATACATATAGAATATTCTTCAAAGTTACAATATTTCAACACTCCCCCTTAACGAGAAGGGTATTATACAACAACATCAACAAAAACAATAGTAGGAGAGAGAGAGAGAGGAAATCATCTACATCATCAGGGTAGCACATCTATAAATCATTGGAAGCTTTTCAACATCATATAGTGTTCATCTTCAATCTTCAACGAAAGCAACACTTTGACCACTTGATTGATAACATAATTGACAACACTTTGACCTTTCGATCAGCAACAATATCTTCATCCATTTGACCTTTTGATAAGCAACAACATCTTCAGCACTTTGACCTTTTGATCAGCAACAACATGTTCAACACTTTGACCTTTCGATCAGTAACATCATCATCATCATATTCTCATCTTTCGATCAACAACATGAACAACATCATCATCATACTTCAAACTTTCGAACAGCAACATCATCATCACACTTTGATCTGTCGATCAGTACGTCATCATCATCACACTCTGATCTTTCGATCAGTACGTCATCATAATCACACTCTGATCTTTCGATCAGTAACATCATCATCAGCAACAATCTACAATCCACAACACGAAGACGAAAGTCTTCGGATCATTTTTGGACCTAAGTCCAGGGATGATACAATCCTACAACATTCTCGAGGATTGAAGCCTTTGGATACCTTTCTGAACCGAAGTTCAAGGATGATACAATCCTACCACATTCTCAAGGACTGAAGCCTTCGAATACCTTTCTGAACCGAGGTTCAAGGATGATGCTATCCTACCACATTCTTGGGGACCGAAGCCTCCGGATACTTTTCTGAACCAAAGTTCAAGGATGATGCAATCCTACCACATTCTTGGGGACTGAAGCCTTTGGATACCTTTCTGAACCGAAGTTCAAGGATGATGCAATCCTACCACACTCTTGGGGACCGAAGCCTCAATATACCTTTCTGAACCGAAGTTCAAGGATGATGCAATCCTACCACATTCTTGGGGACCAAAGCCTCTGGATACCTTTCTAAACCGAAGTTCAAGGATGATGCAATCCCACCATATTATCAAGGACCAAAGTCACCGGATCATTTCTAGACAAATGTCCCAGGATGATACAATCCCTCTTCATTCTCGAGGATCGATGTCACCGGATCACTTTAGGACAAATTTCCAGGGATGATACAATCCCTCTTCATTCTCATAGACTGAAGTCACCAGATCACTTTAAGACAAATTTCCAGGGATGATACAATCCCACTGCTACATCACTACTCCCACTTTGAGGAAGGTCTTTCTGAACAACACCAAGCTTGTCACGAAAGTATTCGAACTTTACCTGAGACAAAGGCTTCATCAACACATCAGTACTCACATACTGGAGCTTTATGGATCCCTTCTGCATCATATCTCAAATGTAGAAATATCGGATTTCTATGTGCTTCGATCTGTCATGGAACACTAGGTTCTCTGTCATCTTTATACAACTTTGGTTGTCACATAGAGTCATGATAGTATCCAAATCTAGGTTGAATAACCATGACATCAGATTTCGAAGCCATATGGCTTCACAACTAGCACATCAAGCTGCTATATATTCTGCTTCGGCTGTGCTAAGAGCAACAATGGACTGTTTCCTGCTAAACCATGAAATCATAGCAGATCCCAGACTATAACATCCACCTGATGTGCTTTTCCTGTCTGAGATAATTCCATCCCAATCTACATTTGTACAACCATACAATTTGTACTCATGTCTACCATCATAGTATAGACCAAAGTCTATAGTCCCTTTCAGATTTCTCATAACATGTTTTGCAGCTACCAGGTGAACCCGTCTAGGTTGAACAGAGTGTTCACGGCAAAACAAATTCCAGGTCTGGTGTTTGTTAGGTACATTAATGACCCAATGATCTGTCTATATTGAGTCACATCCAATAACTCTGATGAGTCATCAGCTAACAACTTCAGGTTGGAATCCATGGGTGTGGCCATGGCTTTGCATTCCAACATATCAAATGTTTTCAATATCTCTACTACATACTTTCCCTGGTTGAGAAAGATTCCTTCTGAACTTTGCCATACTTCCAGACCTAGGAAATAATGCATTAATTCAAGGTCTTTCATCTCAAATTCTTCTACGAGTTTCTTCTTGCTTTCCATAATCTGTTTCTCATTCACTGTCAAAAATAAATCACCCACATATAATTTGGTATGACATGTTCATCTTCTATAACCTTTAAGTAAAGGTTAGGATCAGCTTTAATTTTGGCAAAGCCTATGCTCGCTAAGAAACTATCTATCCTTCCATACCAAGCTCGAGGAGCTTGCTTTAGGCCATACAAGGCCTTCTTCAACTTGCATACATGAGTATGTCTGTCTTCAAGTTCAAATCCTTGTGGTTGTTCTATGTATACATCTTATTCAATCACACCATTCAGGAAGGCTGTTTTCACATCCATGTGGTGTAAGTCCCACTTCATCATGGATGCAAATTCCATGATAGCTCTAATCGAAGTATACCATGCTACTGGGGAAAATGTCTCTTCATAATCAATTCCCTCTTTCTGAGAGAAACCTTTGGCCACAAATCTTGCTTTATACTTCTTGATACTTCCGTCAGCTGCATGCTTTATCTTGTAGATCCATTTGGAGGATACTACACTCTTTCCTTCTAGTTTGGGAACTATATCCCATACATCATTCTTCATTATTGACTGGTATTCTTCAGTCATTGCTTCTACCCATTCTTTCTTCTGTATTGCTTCTTCGTAGTTTGTAGGTTCTTGATCTACAAGATTACAGATCAAAGCTACATAGTTGGAAAAAGTCTTAGGCTTCTTACTTGCCCTTATGGAGCATTCAGGAGCTCCATATCTTTCTGCCTCTTGTATAATCTCTCTTTCCCAAGAAGGATTTCTCTTTCATGACATCTCCATTGTAGGAGGTTCTTGTGGTTCTTCCATGTCATGTTCTTCAGGAGCTTCATCTTTAGGGAGACATGTAGTTTCTTTATTTTTGGGAGGTGTCTCTTCTTCATACACTTCTTCATGTTGGCACTTCCTGGATCTCTTGAGGGATGATTCTCCATCGAATGCCACATATCGTCTGATTTCCATGTGATGGAATCCAGGAATGTAAATTCGAAATGACTTGGATACTTCACAGTATCCAACAAATATCCCCTTCTTTTCGGAAGGGTCTAACTTGGTTCTTTTCTCTTTTGGTATATGAATGTATACTGGACAACCAAATATTTTGAGGTGAATTACCTCAGGCTTCTTTCCTGTGAACATCTCTTCTAGAGTCTTGAATCCAAGAGCACTGTGAGATATTCCATTATGTACATACACAACAGTTCTTGTTGCTTCTGCCCATAGATGCATTGGAAGATCTTGGTCATATATCATTGTCTTCACTGCCTCCATCATGTTTCCGTTCTTTATTTCCACAACCCCATTCTGTTGAAATTGTAGGGAGTAGTTAGTTCCCTCTTCATTTTGGCATCTTTGCAAAAGGCTTCAAACTCTTTTGAGGTATACTCTCCACCATTGTCTGATCGGAGTGTCTTTATTTTCTTGTCTGAAAGATTCTCTATCAAGGATTTGAACTCTTTGAATTTCTCAAACACTTCACTCTTTGATTTCAAGAAGTATATCCAAGTCTTTCTTGAATAGTCATCAATACATGTGATATAATATTCAAATCCACCTAAGGATGTAGAAGACATTATACCACATACATATGAATGAATCAATTCCAATGTACCTTTTGTTTTTGTTTCGCTCTTCGGAAATGGATTCTTGATATTCTTTCCCTTCGCACATCCTTTAAAAATGCCTTCATGCTTGATCTTCATGTCTGGTAATCCCATCACTACTTTGTTCACATGATGTAGAGCCTTGTAATTAATGTGGGTAAGCCTTCTATGCCATAGTTCACTAGGGTCAGTGGACTCATGAACAAAGGTTGTTTCTGAGTGCCCCTTGAGTTTATACAAGCCTCCTTCTTCTTCAGCAATGATGACCGCATCTTCAATATTATTTCCTTTGGGCCACATGAGTAATTGACTATCTATGAAAGCAAATCTAAATCCTTTCTTATCTAAAGATGAGATAGAAATTAAATTCTTCTTTAGACCAGGTACATATAATACATCTTTCATCTTTAGGGGATTACCGTAATCAAGTTTGTGGCTTGCTTCACCAACTCCTTTGATAAGATATTGATAGTCATCTTCTAGGGATACTTTCTGAGGAGAGCTCTTTTCTTCAAGTTTGGATAGAGTTTTCTTTTTCCCTATCATTTTCTTTGAAGCACCACTATCAATAAGCCAAGTGTCTTCTCCAGGTGTTACAGACCCAGAGAGTGCATAGAATAGTACATACTCTTCTGCATATTCTTCTCTTGCTTGGTTTCTTGGAGGTCCTTCCTCTTCTTCTTCTTCATCCTCATCTTCGTCTAGATGAGAATGATGTATTTTTTTGTTGTTTATCCTCTTCTTATATTCTTTCCTCTTCATAGGACAATTTCGGGCAATGTGTCCTATCTTATCACAATGAAAACATTGAAAACCAGAGTAGTCTTTACCTGGAGGATTTTCCCTTATTCTTTGGATTCTTCTGGGAGGTTGAGACTCCTTGAAATTTCTTCTCTTGAAATTAGATTGACTTATTCTTCTCTTGGTGTGAGTGGCTAGGGCTTGATCATATTCCTTTAGTAAGGCTTCTCTATTTGCCACTCTAGTCTCCTCTTGAATGCAGTCTTCCCATACCATATCAAACTTCATGATTTCTTTTCTGGCACACATCATCTAGATGAAAGATTCCTAGGGTCTAGTGAGACCATTGAGAGCAGTCATAACCATTTCATCTTCATCAAGCTTATCTCCAATAGCTTCTAGTTTTTCTTTGATCTGAGAAACCCTTTTGAAGTAGTCTTGGATGGATTCTCCATGACTCATCTTGGTGCTCTTTAGTTGAGCTCTTATTTTTATCTTTCTGTTGATGTTTCTTCCCTCATACATTCTGGGTAGGGCATCATACATTTATTTTGGATTCTTATTGGATGACACTTGAGGGATCAAGTGATCCTTGATAGAGTCAACAATAATCCTTTGTGCCCTAATCATATCCTTCTTGTGCTTCTCCTTGGCTTCAGCTTCTTTAGTTTCTGTGACTTCCTCCTTGATATAATTATCAAGATAATTCTCTTGGAGAATGAGACCAATCCTGTATTTCCTTGCTAAAAAATTCTCTATGCCTTCTAGCTTGTCCTCAAGCTTATTGCTTGGGGCCATCTTGTTAGAAAATCACAAAAAAATGAAATTCTATGCAATGAGTAACTTAACTTACTAGGATATGCGCTTGACTGAGGTGAGTTGACTGGTGTGATTGGTTTCTAGAGATCTCAAGTCTTTACCTTCCAAATCAAACTTGCAAGATTCAACTTCTACAGCTTCCAGCTATTTTCTGGTTCAACAGTTTTCTGGTGCAACTATCAAACTAGGGTTTAACTTTCCCAGAGACTCACTCACCCAAAAACCTTGATTCCAAGCTCAATAGATGCGCTTTGGGAGGTTGCAACTTTCTATGCAAGCATTTTTTCGAAACTCAATTTTTTTCTTCTGAAACCCTAATTTCTTTCGGGGAGAGAGAGAGGGATTTTTCACCTTGTGAAAGCTATCCTATTCATACTATCTCTAATACCATGTTAAAATTCCATATGCTTAGCTAGATCATCAGCATTTAATTTCAATTTCATAACAAAATCATATAAACAGAATCACTGAAAGAAACTGTATCACAAGAACAACACAGATTTATCCTGGGTAAACCCTAAAGGGAAAAACCCAGCAAAAGCTTCCTAAATATAGATGCCCCAAAAAGATAAAAGTTAAAACCAAAAGATTGATCCTCCTCCTTCTCCAACTACTTCTCTCTCTCTCACTAATGTGATACACAAATGAGTGTGTGTGTTCCAAATGAGGAGCACCACACCTCTATTTATATTCGTTCGTTTACTTAATAATTAATTCAGTCATGTAGGATCGAGTAATCCTAATTTAATCATGTAGGATCAAGTAACCACAACTGGGGTGATAATGAACCAAATTACAATTTAAGGGGACTTCCTCGTGACTCTTATTAGTTCTCCCAATTAGAAACATCGGGGTATAAATAAATACAAGTGGTTCTCCCGGTAGGACCATCGGGGACCACAAAAGATACATATAGAATATTCTTTGAAGTTACAAAATTTCAACATGTGTAAGAGGTAAGAAGCTTTCATGGTATTGCAAGTTCTTAAAGAAAATTCATCAAGAATTTTAGCCAAATTTGTGCACCCATAATAGACACCTTCACGGAAAGTAGACAACCTTACAAGTGGATAGAACCAGCTGAAATAAACTTCAAATTATTGAAGAAGAAGATCACTGAGAAGCCTATTCTGGATTTACCAAGTTTGGATAAGGTTTTTGAAGTAGAGACAAATGTTAGTGGGACAACAATAGGGGTTGTTCTGATTCAAGAACAAAGACCAGTAGCATACTTCAGTGAGAAGTTAAATGAGGCAAAAAATAAGTATTCCTCCTATGATAAAGAATTGTATGTTGTTGTGCAAGCTCTCAAGAAATGGAGACATTACTTGATGCCCAAAGAGTTTGTGCTATATTCAAATAATCATGCTTTGCAGTTTATAAATAGTCAACCTAAAATGAATAAAAAACATGCTAAGTGGGTGGAATTTTTGCAGAAATTTACATTTGTGATCAAGCATACAAGTGGAAAATTTAATATGGTTGTTGATGCTTTAAGCAGAATAAATTTGATCTTGCAGGAGATTAAGGTCAGTACTTTGGGATTTAAAAATTTGCTTAATATGTATAAGGAAGACATGAATTTTAAGGATGTATATGCATCCTGTCAGAATCCAGTTGCCCATAATAGAAGTCAATGGTTGGAAAGCATGCTGCAAGAAGGATTGTTGTTCAAGAATAGCAAATTGTGCATTCATAAATTTTCTATGAGAGAAAATATGATATAGTAGAAACACATTGGAGGTTTGTTGGGTCATTTTGGACAGGACAAAACATTAGCTTAGGTGAGTACTTTTTATTTTTGTCTAGGAATGCAGGATGATGTAAATTAGTTTGTTGAGAGTTGCAGGATATGTCAACATGCAAAAGGAAGGAGACAAAAAACTAGACTATATCAACCCCTACATATTCAAACTAGGCCTTGGGTTTCCATCAGTATGGATTTTGTTCTGGTATTTTCTAGAACTTAGAGGGGAAATGATTATGTTTATGTATTAGTGGATAGATTTTTAAAAATGGCTCATTTTATTGCTTGTAAGAAAACCAATGATGCAACATAGATTTCTAGTTTGTTCTTTTCAGAAATTGTGAAGTTACATGGTTTTCCTTTGAGCATTGTGTTTGACAGGGATACTAAATTTGTTGGTCATTTTTGGAGAACTTTGTGGAAGAAATTGGGTACCAATATCAGTTTTAGCTCTGCTTATCATCCTTAGACTGATGGTTAGAATGAAGTGGTAAGTAGGAGCTTGGGAAATATATTGAGAAGTCTTGTTTATGAGAATCTAAAACAATGGGGTTTAGCTCTATCTCAAGCTAAGTTTGCTTACAATGATTCACCTAACATCAGTACAGGTATGAGTCCTTTTCATATTGTGTATAATATGCACCCAAGAGCAGTGTATGAACTCCGAAGTTTGGGAGGAAAAGAAAAGAGAAGTGCATATGGTGAATATTTTTCATCTAGTATGAATGAGCTACAGGAAAATGTTGAAAAGAAATTACAGGAAAGTGTTGGACAATATAAACAGAGAACAAATTTGAAAAGAAGGGAAGTTATTTTTCAGGTTGGAGATTTAGTAATGGCATATCTTAAAAGGGAGAGGTTTCCTATGGGGACTTACAATAAACTGAAACTCAAGAAGATAGATCCTTGTAAAATTTTAAGGAAGTTTTTTGCAAATGCTTATGAAATACAACTTCATTCTGATCTTCAAATTTATCCAATTTTTAATGTTTTAGATTTATATCCTTTTAAAGATTCAGGTGTTCAGATAGAAGAAATTATCTTAGGTGAATATGGTCCATTTATAGATTGGAAAGGACAATTACCACTGAAAGAACCGCCACATATCGAAGCCATCCTTGACAAAATAATTTCAAAGATGACCAGAAACAAAGATTATTTTCAGTATTTGGTCAAGTGGAAAGGTTGGTCGAATAAAGACGCAGCATGAATGACTGAACTGGAGATTTCCAAGTACAGTGTGAACCCTGAAGAACTATTGAAGAATTATTTTCTTCCCTCTGAGTATGATGCAGGAGCATCAAGTCAAAGTCCTATGTTTTCTGATCGAGCAGGAATGCTATTTTTTTGCTTCCATGTAATCATTTCTAGAAGGATAGGTTTAGTTGCTGATTCTTTTAGTTTATTTTATAGATAGGATTGGTTTGGATGTAAAAAAAAATGGCAATTTTCCACTGATATCCTTGAATCTTACAAAGGAATGCTCGAGGATAGGGTTTGTTGTATATTTGATTTCTTAGGAGTTTAGATCTTGCTTGTTCAGATCTAACAGGTTTTACACAGTTTTATATTAAGTGTCGAATGTAATAATCAAGTATGAGTGCATGAATGGTGAAAGTGTATGAGAGAGTGTGTGTGGCAGTGGTTGATGGTTAATGAAATGAATAACAAAGTAATAGCCTCTGTATGAATATTTGTAAATTCTTTGTCTTCTTTTCAATAAACACAAGCATGTTTTAATCCTTTATGTCTATGAATCTTCAGTATTGATAGAAATGTTTAGAGAATTTATGAAGAAGGAGATGTGTTCATATGAATGCAATAGGAAGGAAATTGATTGTTTAACGGATCAATTCGATTGTAATAGTCTCAGTTAACAACTTGCGACTTAGACAGATCTACGGTTGTGGATGAATTCCACAGGAGAAAAGTGTATGGGGGATAATAGATCCGCAAAGTTAAATTGAAATTCCACACTTGATCTCAAATCAACGGAAAGGGAAGAAGAAACAAGAGAACAACAATCAAGAATAGTTTCCAAAATGCAAAAGTGCAAGCTTGTTAAAGTTGTAGAAAGTTAACTACAGAAGAAAAGTTAAGTGAGATGAATTGCGGGTGCAATTGGAGGAAAACTTGAAAGACCGACCCACAATCCACAATCTGCAATTGTAGAAAGATAGTCTGTAGAAAAGTTGTTGTGGAAACTCAGTTGCAGAAACAAGAGTTATGTAAGGAAGTAAGTTTATGGAATTGAGCTTGCAAAAGAATATCTCAATCAGGGTTTCATGATGATTAGGATAAGATAGGCCTTCTGGCTCTTACTGGAATTAAAACCTTTACCAAAATTAAGTGAGAGTTGTATCACAAACATAAATATGGGTGCCCCATGATTCAATGCCATGCAGAATGTTATTGCGGGAATAAATGAATAAAATTGGTTTCTTTGGAGAGAAGCAACCCCATTGATGTCTTCTCAAGGGTGATTATATGAAGAAGATTCACAGAGGGTGAAATTATCATGGAGCTATGTGAATGCCATGACAAATATTACATGTAACAGTCATCGAGGAATTTGGTAGCTTGCACTGTGGGAGGTGGGGAAGTAAATGTGCAACTATGAAGTAATTATCTTCAGGTGGGTTACATCCCTGGGTAAAACTCCTCAGAGTTGTGGGGGATCGACATCATGGGTGTCAAATTATATTGGGGATTGTTGTAGGGGAACACCCATGGGGGAACATAGTGGTTCACAATAGGGGCATTGATGGCACATAAAAATGGAATTTTTAATGACTGTATGGGATGGAGTCTTATCTTTATAATGCAAAAAATATTTCAAGAAAGTGGTCATTAGAGGGAAAGGGTGCCAAGAGGCCAGTTCCATGATCATACATGTGGTAGAAGTCTTGTATAATTTTTTATGGTGGTTGGTATCTGCATGTTCTTGGATTAATACTGAACACATGACACACATACCCAAGTATAGTAAAGGACATGACAAAGGTATGGACAATGCAGAAATAACAACTTAGAACAGTGGCACACCTATGGGGTGCCATTTTTATGGATAAAACCACTTCAAATACAACCCAATGATAGTGTTTTTGATGGTTACGCCTTATGAATCTTGCAAAATGTATTCCCTATTGGGGAGAGAATGATAAATTCCATAGGGGCCAATCTCCTTAGGAACAAACTTTCCTAGGATGGGTTTGGAGTCTTTTTTAGCGTTGAATACTAGAATGAAGTCTCCATTGTTAAAGGTACATGGGAACATGGAGGTCATATTGGGAATTGGATGGAAGTTTCATGGCTTCATTTTTATGGAGCGAATCTCATCATTCCTTGTTGAGGTGTTCCAAGGTGAACAATTGTTGTTCCAATGTTGGAGAGTCAGATAATGTAGATGTTATTGGTGATGGCTACGATGAGGCATAGGTGTTGCTGACATGGACCACAGGAAGGTCATCGTCATCACTACTCTTGGTGGAGGTATCATCTTCTTTCAAAATTATTGAATGCCACTCCTACGGGGATGAGGTTGTCCAAGAGTCGGTTTTGTTCCACTTGGAGGGTGCGGTAGGAAGTTGTCAATGGGCATTTAAAAGTATGGTGAGACATCATTTTACACTGTGAACATGGATGAGAAACATGTTCTTGACTCAAGATGTGGGCTAGGCTCTGGACATGTGGAGTAGTGGCACTCAGACACTAAAGGGTGCAGTGGTGTCTAGTGTCGAAGGAGGGGAAGGATGTTAGCCTAAAGGATGAGTAGGACATATAGTTTCCAAATTGTTATGAAATTGTGGGATATCGGTGCAATGGTGTGTGTATTTCCCAAACTGTTAGCAAATAGAACATGTTTTATTGGTGTGTAGCGACCTAGACTTGGGGGTATTGGACGTCAATGTGCCCACAATCATGGCTTGGGGTGGATGCATGATATTGAATGGTGTGTTTAGTAAGATCCTGAGCTCTCGATGGGTAGGGAAGATGTTTGTTGTATGGCCTTGCTGACCACACAAAGTGCATCGAAGCATGATGGGGGATTTCAACTTGGGTTGATTACCACTTCCATTAGTAGGGGTTTTCAACTTGGGTTGGATGGTGCCCCCATTTTGTGATTTTGCGATAATTAGGGTGGCTTTATGACTGATGATGTAGGTTCGATAGGTGGTACCATGTGGGTGACTTGTCATACTGGCACCATTTTGTAATGCAAGATGGGTTTTGAGGTCATCTCATGGAATGGTGGTGTGAGGTATCATACTAATATTCTCAATGTGATCCCTAGGAGTGTTAATTGAACCATCACTAGTGTTCCTTTCACTCCATCAAGGGGGTACAAAAATGGTATTTGGAACATGGGAGGTACTGTGGATCTCAATACTTGCTTTATACCATGGATGGCTAGGATTATTGAGGATGATTCCTTGGGGGTGGAGACTCAATCTCAGAGGTGAAAATGGTGCACATGAGACCATCTGTTGAGGTGGGGATTTCAGGTGGAGGTCCTAAATATGACCCTAAGAGGTCAGAATATTTATACAAACCCAGGGAAATTTCAACATAAGAGGTTGGGTTAGCTTCAGCTATCGCGGGTAGGAAATTATTAGTATTGGTATAGGCATGGGGGTCATAGTAAATAAGTTGGTCGAGGGTGACCACCTTCCCATTAAAGGGAAACATCATGATACAAAAAACTTAATAGGAGGATTCCTTCATGGTGTACATGTAACTGCGACCAAAGAGGATATTGTAGTCTAGCTATGCATCAACAACTTCAACATTGATCATTACCATATCAACCCCTAGTTCAATGGGTACATTCTAGTATAATTCTCGTGGTTGGGATGGACGATTATCATATGCACAGAGAACAATAGAGCATGGGACCAACTCAAGTGAGGCCGATCATTTCCAAACAACTGAGGACATGTCGCATGTAAATGTGCCTTCATTGATAATACATCGATGAATGATAATGTTCTTTATGGTAACTGGTACTTGGAAAGTGATAGATGAAGGTAGTTGTGGTTCACCTTTGCCATGGGTGAAAATCATGGGGTGCAAGTCCGATAGGTAAATGGAACTAAGAGGGTTTAATAATTCCTTATGTTATGTGGGGAAAGACTGAAGCACTTCTAATGTGGACATGGCGGTCAGTGATTGTGACAAGTTGTTAACAATACAATAAGTATGGGAATCCTTCATGTGAGGGTTATGACGGATACACCGAAGTGGTTGTTTTGGTATCCTCAAAATTTTCTCCATTTTAGGGTGCAAAATCTACTAAGGGCTTCCAGAAGGAATTGAAATTTCTTTGAGGATGGGTGAGGGATCAACACTAGTATACCCTATGGCACGAGTTTGTAGGTTGACGGATGTCGAGTTCATAAAGATGTTTTGGAAGGATATATCTCCTAAGGAATGGAGATATGAATTCTATGTAACCACACTTTTGTTGTAAAAGAGATGTTGTAAAACAACTTGTTGGGGTTATGGTGCAGGAGGCACTTGAGGAGGGTTTGTTGGTGTCCATTTCTTTGTTCCAACAATTGTTGACAGACATGGATAAGCGAAAAATGGTGATTTTAATGGATATACTCACCACATATTGAGAAAGGATAATGGGTCCTCGGGTTATAATTTTTTCCTTTCTTGGGGGTATTTCCCCCTGTATTAGTTGGCTACCTTGGTTTAGGTTCTTCTCAGGAACTTGGTTTCCCACCTACCCTTATTGTTGGGGTTGTTTTTTTATTCCCTTATTCTTCCCTAGATTTTGAAGATTCATGGGTCTGGTGATGTTTAATTGTTCAAACTATTGATTTCATTGTTACATAGAAGGTTGGAAAAATTTGACCCCCATTTGTGACATGGTGGTTGTTCCAAGGGGACATGGGTATGGATAGTAAGGGTTATACCTCGGAGATGGGATATATGTTGGTTGCATTGCATATGATTTGTATGTAGGAACATGTGGTGCAATTTGTGGTTTGGAAACCATTTGTACTTGGATTATATTTGGGTAATTAAAGTTGTATGGTCCATACTGGGTTTGTACAAATGAAGGATTTGGCACAGGAATATAGGGAGCCAGCATAACAGGGATAAGTGGGTATTGTGCTATGATGGGGGGTGGTGCAATAGTTGGTTGTGGGGTAGATTTACCATGAGAGTAAATGGACCTGATAAACCCATCCGTGAAATTTGATATCCCTACAATAGGAGGATCTAATGATTGATGTCGAGAGGCATATGGTAGTATGATGTTCAAATACCCTAATTGGGCATATATGACATCAAAGTGTTGGGATTTGATAATTGATTTTTCCTCAATTTGAGGAGTTGAGGTAGCCACATCCTTTACAATAGATGATTGGAGATATTTGAGGAACTAATCCAACAAGAAAGGAGGTTGAATGTCGATTTTACAATAAGTGCGACGATGACACAATTCATGGATATGGTCTACAATGTTTGTCACAGTGTTCTATCAAATTCTATGAGAATTTCAAGGCCTAGGTCATGTATTATTCGTAACTAGAAGTAGGAGAGAAAGGTTTTGGTTATTGTCTTAAATGTGGTATGATATTCTCGAGTCAAATTTACATACCACTTTTTAGATGTACTAGTGAGGGTTCTTTGGAAGAGATAGAGTTCGACAAAATATGATAATATGCCATTTGAGGAACATGTAGATGGAATGACATGATATGGTTGGAAAGGCTATCTCGTTATTTCACTTCAAACTTAGAGATATCTGATTGGACCTTTTCATGCATACTAGGCCAAGTGACATTATGAGCGATGGGATCATTAACCAATTTAGCTAGATCAAGGAGATTTAAACTTGCATGAATGGCAGGTTTGGGTTGTGGACTGCCATGATATTTTACATTTTATCTCTATGAGGGGGAGAGATTGGAATATGTGGCAGTTATATCTTTATTCTATGATAAAAATGAATATGTAATGTGGTATATTCTTAAATGGGGGGAGGAAGGTGGGGTATTCCCTCTTGGGGAAGTGATCAAAGGTGACCCTCTTCCGTAAGAGGAGGAGGTGAAAGGGTCCAAACTCACTCTGAGGGAAGAGACTGAGTCAAGCAAGGTATGTCCTCACCTAGAGGGTCCAATAAATGTGGCATGGAAGTGGCCTCGACCAGGTGATCTCCCTCATGTACTATGGGGAGAAAATGGGAAAATACCCCTTGAGAGAAGGGAAAAGTCTTTTAGTCTATGAGACTGTCATAGGGGATTTTGTTCCTATATGGTGGAAGTTTAGTATTAAAGTGAGAGTGATGGGTAGTGAATAAAACACAAATAGACAAATGAAAAAAGATTCCAACAACAACAGTTGCCGGTGTATGACTACTCAAGTGCATTTGTCCCAAAATACCACCCGTATAGAAAAGTAACATCTACTTTCAATTGTAAACTAGAAAGAACCCAAAGGATTGGAATAGATACACCAACTCACTGGATTAGCGCATATGACATAGAGAAGGAGAAAAAATCACATAAATGTTTGATTCAAATGGATAATCTATATTCGATGATCCTGAATTAGTCGACACATATAATGAGAACATTCTGATTGGGATGAAGATGAAATCAATATTTAATGAGATCCAATATTGGGATTATTTTAAGATTGTGTACTTACTATACACATCCCATGCATATATTTAAAAAAACCTAATTCTTTGTGGAAGCATGTATCATAAAAAAATGTGAACATTGCCTCTTAGGAGAGATCTTGTTTCTTCAAATACTAAAAAGAATAATCCAATAAGACAAAAAGATAGAGGAGAGGTTGGCACCTCTTAGTATTTTAAATTAGAAGGTGATGTCCCATGGGTTTTGAATAAATATGATATTTATTTTGAAAATGAAGTTATATTGGGTGTGAAGGTGCCTTCTTTATATGGGTGTACTCTACGATGCTGCTTCACTGTAAACAAATATTTTCCAGGCTTGAAATCACATAACCATATGAACCTTCTAAGGGCATGCATGCCAAAAAAATGCTTGTATTTATGTTTTACCCACAAGTTAAAACAAAATTAAAATTTATGTGTTTACTTTGTAGTGTCATTATCCTTTGCTCGTGCATGTGTGTGTGAAACATGACTTCCCCAAGGACTGGTGGCGTGTCATTTAAAAATGATATGCATTTGTACAATGGATATTCATATGGCTATCATTCCATGATGGTGTCAAGAGATAGATAAGATTGTTTACATGTTTGAGAAGGAATTACAGGTGAGTTTCATGGAATTATAGTTTCATCTTCTAATTCATCTAGTTGTTGGGGTTGAATTAGTTGGGGTGGTCTCATGTTGTTGAATTTTCTTCTTAGAAAGGCACATGAAAAAGTTGAAGGGATTTGTTTGAAAAAGGAAAAAACCTAGGGGGTCTATGGCATAGAGATACATAGTATATGAGTCATTCTACTATTTCAATGAGTACAACAAGAGAAATGACCACACACTAGGCAGAGTGATTTGGGATGACCAATGGGTTGAGGAAAAAAGTGAAGGGGAGCTACTCCAATCGAATGTAAGAAGGTGCTTGATAAAGAGTAGGTCATTTATCATTTGTCACATTTATATAGAGTAACTATTCACACTTAAATTCAGAATCTATATTTGATATCATGCGTACTATATGCCAATTTTATTTCATGAATACACCAGTGAAGTAAAAAATTGATGACATCAATAAATTCATTGTTTACAATGTGGATGCAACACAATCATGCGTCACATTGTAAGAAAATAAGAGGAAATGGGACACTGACAAGAAATAATTTAAATAGTTGAATGGTAGAAGCATACCTTATCCCAATCTCATTGTCCAAGTATGAAGTTCTCATTGTTTTCAACCAAGGATAATAAGTTATCTAATTTACTAATCCATATCACTTTTAGTGAGTGTAGTTTTGGATACGTCCAATTAATTACTTGATATGCATATTATGGAATTTGTCTATCTTTACATCTTTGCAATTTACATGTTTTTTTTATGATAAGGGTGGCATTCACTTTTTATAATTTCATTTAATATAGTTTTATCACTAACACAAATCCATCTTAACTTCATATCTATGTTAAACATATCATCTATATCTATTAGTTATTGATAATCATATTTAAGTTTATTATTATTGTATTTTTTGTTTATTTTATATTAAGTATATAAAATTAATATTACTTAAAATTAACATAATGAATTTTAAAATTTTGTTTTTGATTGTATCAAAAAAACTAAATATATTTAAAAGATATAATAATAATAATACATTTCCTGTTTTTTATATGTATTTAAAAAATCTTTATATGTAGTAGAATTACACTATAAAGTTAGAAGATGTGATAATTGGGACAATATGATTTGGTGTCATTCCCCTCTCTCTCTATATAAAATTTATTACAAATTCTATTTTATAGACATTCCATTGATACAAAGATTACAGAGACAACTTACAAGAAAATAAACAAGGGATGTGAGAAGCAAAGTACCTTCCTTTGAAAAAATATAAAAATCAAAGTCCTTTCCTTTTTCCTCATATCCCAGCCATCATTCCCTCTCATCTTCATTGATCAACCAATAAGGTGGTATATTGGTTATCTAACAAGGGATTCAAATGTCAAAGGGAGGAATGGACATGGAGTGGAGTAAGATCATCCCTTGATTTTTAGAAGAATATTGTATTTATCTCTCCAAACAGGACCTCAATTCTATGGATGAGGTGGTAGGAGTAGGAAATGGCAACGAAAACTATCTTAGGAATGCACCACAAGTGGCGATGCCTCCACCACTTTAAATCACTACTATTTAATCAATATGACATTAAGATATGCAATCCTTTCAGTGACCTTGCACCTTACCATTTAGGTCATTGTACAATGGATGTTGGCGCTTATAGTTGGTGCATGTGCAAGATTGTATACACTACACACTAATGGAATTTGAGTAATATAATAATTTATTACGTTTATGATTCATGTTGTAGAATATATAGATGGTGTGCTAAAGTTTGCTAATATATAGATCATCATTCTAGTGTTTAAATATTAGTTAAGAAAGGATTAGATAGTGAACTAATAGTTAAAATACATTTAATAGTTGCTAATTGACTACAATTTTATATACGAACAAAGGCTACTATGGGATAGTAATGGTAGCCTTTTAGTTGATGTTGGGTTGGTTTATGACTGGTTATTATTAGTAAGTCATATGAATGAGGCCATATCATTGATTGTAAAAGAGATTATGAATCCATGTAACTGTTGAATCACTTATTAATACAATGGTGGAATTCATGGATTATCGTTTTCTGTGCATATGATTTGAGTCCATTATGATTTAAATGGATGAATGTGTTATATGGATCATAATGAAGTTCTTGTGTTAAATTAAGAAATCCTAACTCAATTTTAGTCTCTACAAATCTTGTTAGAGTCTTGTGTGATACTTTACCCATCGTTGCGTGATGAAAATGTTGATTCTCATGATAGAATTATTGGTATCAAACTTAGAACCTCAAGTCTTATTTTGTGACAAATATAGACATTTGGTAAAAATGATAGTGCTCACTATGCATCTCCATCTAGATAGAAATTGTGTAATTCTCAACAAATTCTACCATTGATAAGATTATGCCTAGATTGAATACCTTGTGAGACTATTTAAATTTGGAAGCTTTACACCTAGATTAGTGATAATGTTTGATATATTTATAATGTAGTCTTGAAACATTCCCATGAATTCTAAAACATGGATACCATCCTCAAGAAATTCAATTCTCGTAGAGACCACAACTGGGGAATAGGACGGGTTCATAATTACATGCTCATATTACCTTCATGTAACCATTATATATAGAAATCCAAGATGTATGAGATCCATAGGAATTTTTTTATGGGCAATGATATATTACCACATCTGAGACATCTTCTTCAATTGGAACATGTTTTACTTAAAAAACACATTTTTAGGATTCCTTTTGCATAATATAATACAAGCAAAATCATGCACTATGGGAGGAGGATAGTCACCTCACTAGTTCCTTTCATGTAAATATATGAATGTACCATAATAGAGTTGGAATTCAATCTAGTATTGACAATAAAAAGTCTCATAGATTGTGTTGTGCCTAGTATACCATGGTTTAAATTTATAAAACCATGCTAAAGAAAATATTTACACCATAATTTGTTTCTTAAAATTCCTCAAATGGTTCAACTTGTGTCATCTCCAAAATGTGTTTACAATGTTCATCATACGTACCTCTAGATAAGCATTGTCTCGATAAATTATTCCAATCTAATAAATCACAAGAATGCATTTCATAAAATTCAACCACTTCCTCTCTAATCCCTTATGGAACCCTATATTAGTTGTGTTTCCTGCAAATACAATCCCAACAAGAAGATTCAATGCTTTCACCTATATAGGCCTTGAATTTTGTATGCCTTTGCAATTGGTTTCTTGAAACATGAAGAAATTTTGACATCATTGTCACAATTCGACTTTTGAATTCCTTGGTGCAACAAAAACATTTGTAAGTTTCCAGTGAGCATCTCAAATACCAATTTTTATTGATTTTCCAAATGAAAAGGATGCTTCTAATAAATTTTCTGACATATTCTCATGTTTCCCTAAGTGTTTAGCATCTTTAAAAAACAACCTTTTGTTGCATGTTTTAATTTTTTGTATTTTATCAATCAATGTAATATTTGAGCTTGTATAATAATTTTTTTTGCTCAAACAATAACTTATTTATGTAATTAACATGTTCTCTTATTGTTTGACTAGGGCTTGAGTCCCCAAATTATTCTCTTATTTTTGCATCCAATCTTTCTAAGAAGTTTTCATCCCTTTAAAAACCAATACAATGGGCCAAGTTATTCTTGAAACCCAAGACATCATATGGTCCTATGGTCGTTGATTAGATTCTACTTTTGTATAGTCCAATAAGTTTACCAATTTCACGTTATAAATTTACAAATACCACGAGACATCATTTTAGCTATAATGCAAGTAAATTAGAATTCATTGAATCATTTGGTTTTGGACATAAAAATACCAGTATAGTGATAAAATACATCAAAATGATCATTACGAAAATATATAAGCAATATATAAGGGTATATTATAGTCCATGGATTTGTACATACCCTACTCCCTATGGTTTCAAACCCGTGATCTCCAAAGAGGGAACACATGTTCATAATAATTAATTCCACTTAGGTTTCCCATAATCCCCATGAAATGTTAAATGCAAATGTGAATACTCAATACAAAGAGGATGAGCGACAAGTGATGGAGTGAATTATTACAACAACAAATCCCAATGCTACAATTATGGGCTCATGTTAAACAAAGGTTACAATCAAAGCCCTCACATTTCCATTGTTTCAAAAATTCAATCATCACCATGACAATGTGTCACAAGGTCAAAAAAATGCCCAAGGGAGACAATACCAAATAAAATTAAAAAACATAAACATGTTCTATGAATCAAATTTCATATGTTATCTATGATAAAGTTCCCCAAGCCTAGTGTTATGTCACCATCATAAAAAAATTATTGAGGAAAATTTTAAATTCATGTACAAAACTATGGTATAGCCACCATTCATCCCACTCAAATATGATTTTTCCCATCTTCTAAAAGTATTGAATTCATGCTCAATTAATAGGGTTGTTTCATGATCAAGTTGCCCTAGTCACATAGTGTAGTGCCTTCCATGATGATAAAACAAACCAACCATGATATTATTCATTTCTCCAATCAAAGTCCCATTAAATTAAAATTCAATTCAATCATAACAAGTGATAAACATGACAAGAACTTAAAGTATTTAATCACTATTATGTAGTCAATACTCAAGACACTAATATGATATTAGGATATATAGGACACTAAGTGTCCTATGTGGTTGTATTTATTTATTGCACTAACTTTGTTTTAATTGTGTAAGAAACGGTATGTTGTAGGGTGTTAGAAACCAAATAAACCAATAATGGTATCTATCATATCCAAATTATAATCAAAATACATAATTGTGATCACAATGAGAAGACATTTGCCATACAACATATACAACATATCAATATGTGGTGTAAACAAAGAAATGCAATGTATTGAATATGACTCGGATATTATTGACATGCATATGTGTAATTAAATTCAAATGACACATGTGACATTGTAGAATTGCCACTAGAATCATGATCATGATCATAAACCTAAAAGTACTTATATCGCCATGCCCTCAGTCATATTGATCTTATGTATATAATGAAATATGGGGAGAAATAAAAATTGGAAGTTGTGAGGTACCATATTTGGCTATCCCAAGGGTGCGTATCATAAGAGTTGGCATAGTAATAATTGGAGACAAGATTACACTTAACGTGGGAAATAAAAATGGGATATGTACAATGGGATCCCCTTTGTTGGGAGAGGGGGGAGGTCATGCCTAATGGGTGACACAAAGTGGTAGTTATGATCACATACTTGACATAAGCAATGACACTGAGGTGCCTCATTTTATACTAAGATGGCATAGATAGATCAATAACATGACCTGGTTGGTGATTGGTTTGGGTCACTAAGGACTGTCCCTAGCAAAGAATATATGTGCCTGGTGGTTGGGATGGGTCGCCAATGAATGTCCCTAGCAAAGAATAACCTGTGGTTGGTGGCTTGGGTGGGTCGCCAAGGAATGCCCCTAGCAATGAGCAATATTTATGGATGTCAAGACGTGTCTTAGTGTCATATTTGGTTGGTTGAATAGTGTTAAGGGTGGACAAGATGGGGTTTGATCTCATGTCAATGTATAGAGCTTGTAGTGTGCAAGTTAATCAATATTCCTATGAATCTTAATAATATTTCTATAAAAATGTAAAGACTCCTTCCAAAAGTTCCAATGGTAGGGGATGAAGTCTCCTGAAGCTTACGAGTGAAGGTATGATAGAGTCAATTATAGTAAAAGGCATTGAAGGAATATCCCAACACCCAAAACTACCTTCCTGGGGTATAATAACAATCCATGAAAGTCAACTTGGCAATAATCTTAGGATTTTTCCATTAAGATATCCTCTTCAAGCATGTGTATAAGAGATTTAACCTCAAATGGTCATGGGTCATAGGTAAACAAGATTTAAGTGGCTCAAGAAACATTAGAGAAACTTCAAACCACAACTTTAATGTCTTGTGTCACCGTGTCATTCTTACTTGGTTTTTGCGCACTTGGTATAGATGGAAATCAAGCTCCCTAACAAAGCAACTATGTTTCAAATGAGAAATGATTGAGGCGAATTATTTCGATGCCTACCCAACCATTCTAACTTGGGCTCTAATTTGTTTTGTGACCTCAATAAAGAGGAACTAAGTGTGTTAGCTATGTTTCTTGAATTAATGTTTGACTTTGATTTATTGGATTTCTCAATGGTTTCAATTAAATATTTAAAGGAATCCACATGAAAAATTATAAAATAGATGTGCATTTTAATGGTTAAATAGAAACCTTAAGAATGATCAATATTTCCCTCAACTAGATGACCTGAAGACTCAAGATTGGTCATGGGTTTCAACCTACAATTTCTTCGTTGTGTTCTCTATTTTTGTTCATCTTTGTCTCATCTGATCTTTATCCTTCTCTTGTACTTAATTTTCATTAACCCATTGACAATCATATTTCTACTGTACTTTTTAATATTTCCCATGATTGATTTTTTTTTTTCAAGTCTCTTTTTCCCATGTTGATTATTGAAGACATTACCCTTTTTTTGTTGAAGTGATCTATTGAGCTCATAAATAGTATACCCTTTCATCTCATTTATTTTAGGTGACACACTTAAGGAGTTAAGGGGAGTGGATTCCTCAATAAATATCTATCCAATGACATTTCATTTTCATCGCTTTTAATTTCATATTATATTTCTACTTAATTTATTTTAAAACTTAATTTATTTTTTGCTACATTCAAAATCATTCAAAAAATTCTATCAATAGTATAAAAAATACATAACCCAAAAAATGCTATCAATAATATTAAAAAATACAAAACCAAAAAATTATAAAATAAATGTGGGATCCTTATAATATTTTTGCTTTTCAATTCATCTAATTAATTGAAAACAATGTTAATCGAACACAAAAATCTATGATTTAAATATTAATAAGTCAATTTACAAATAAATAAAATTAAAAAAATAAACCTATAATATATATATATATATATATATATATATATATAAAATTTTCTCTTTAAATTAAAACAAGTACGTAAATCAAAGCATTTTTTCACTGCAATTTTGATTGATTAAATGAATTTTTTTAAATACTATTAAAAGAACGAACTACTTGTAAATTTTTGTAGTGTAAATAAAATGTTGAAAAATTCAATCCAAAAATGATATAAAATGCCAAAATTTCGTTCCCCATCCTATTTAAAAGTGTCTCGGATTTCGATGCATTCAGCTTAATTATAACATGACATAATCTTTTCAGATGGAAAGATCCACGGGAAACCCAGCAATACTTCCCCACATTCGTGGATGGTAGAGGTGGTAAACCGCCGGCCATCCTAGCAGAAGGCCTAANTCCCCCCGAACCGAGAGAATGTGTGCACGTCTTACCAATTGAGCTAACCCTTGGAACTATTCATCATCTCTCTAAAATTACATATTTAGAGATGATGAAAGAAAATAATTCCATCAATTTACATGTTTACAAATGTTATTCCAAATAATTTCTTAACTTTGTGAATGTCATTGCACATATGATAGAAAACGTTTTATAATCCATGTACCACTTTGTGGATGTCATTGCAGATCTGAGAGAAAACGGCTTGTAATCCATGTACCACAATGTGACATTGTATACCATTAAATGTAACAAATGTAAATATGAAGCACAATTATCTCGATGTGAAAACGTTTTTTTAATTTACATCGTGGTCGCATATTCATGAAAAGAAAATCCGCATATGCCGAGATGAGTGTGAAAACACCAAATGCACAACTACCAAGATGATGCAAGAGAGTCCAATTTAGGAATGCGAAGATTAATAAAAATGTATTTATTATTATATAATCATTTAACTTGTGGTTGGTGAATAAGGTATATTAATAAGTCACAAGTTATGAAGAATATTGATTGGTGACAAGTTAAATGCTACGAACAAGTTATTTCAAGATACAATGAACATTGATAAATTACAAGTTAAGTACCACGAACAAGTTATTTGTTCTCTATATATAGTTGTATGAACTCTCTCTTATATATGCATTAATTACTAGTTATCATACATAGCTACCAGTTATATATATATATATATCCAAGGAAAAAAAGATATATAGATATATATAATTATTTATTTATAATTGTTTATTTTGAATTTGAAATCTAGACCCCAAATTTTAAAATATAAACACCTAGTATAAAGATACCTTCAATACATTTGTCTATTAAATAATACATAATTCTAGGTACTTCAAGTTCTTCATGTTTGGACAAAAGAACTTACAGTTACATCTATGAGTGCTTAGGGTTTATATCTATTTTTTTTTTCATTATTGAAATTCTAACACTCTCGTAGGTGTCATATACATATGGTCATGGATTTTGATCTTGGGTGGGGACAATGCTAGCCTACTGCCCCAACCACACAACCTACAAGAGAAACCCACGTCGATATCTACTTCATGAACATGATGATCGGAAAACTATTTGGCATAAAAAATGGAGACAAAAACATTTGGTTAACCTCAGTCCCAAACAAATTGACTCAAGTCATACTGGTATGGTTGTTTTGAGCCACCTAGAACAACCCACTCTTGGCATGCAGACTACGATCTAGCTTCTTCTAGTTGGGGAAAGCAGTAACATACAAATCAAGGCTAGGAACCACCCAATCGTGCATAGTTAAAGCAGGGATCGCGTTACTTGTAGTGTTCTTGGAACCAGCTGCTTTTGATTCATGGTGGTTGGATGTCTCCAACAATTGACAAATAACAATGTTGAGGGTCCTATTCTCTTACTTAATCCATTTGATCTCTTGAATATCATTCAACTCCATTAGATCTTGGTCAACAGTGGATAATTTAACCCTTTAAACAGCTGTGAAATGTTCCAACTCAACGTCAACATTAGAGACTTTAGAACTATTGGGCATATTCATGACTTCATTATGATCACATGAGAACCCATGCACTACGACTCCAAAGTTCTTGCAACAGTGTAGTGGAATGAATCATAAATTGTCCCTATACATCTTAGACTAGCATCGTCATTTAACTTGTGGTCCATGAACACTAATAAGTCACAAGTTAAATGCCACGAACTTTCCCTTATCCATGTCTTACATACTAGTTATCCCATGTAAATAGTTATTTATTTATTTTGTTTATAATTGTTTACTTCGAATTTCGATTTATGACTAATTTCACTCCTTCAAAGAGTTTTTGACAAGAATTAGATGGTTTATTATTTTAAAATATATATTTTGTGTTGCTTGAATCATGTTTCTGTGTGGTTAAACACTGTTAATAATTCCAAAACTATAATTTTTTTTATCAGATTTGTGTTGGAAAATGCTATGGGGAATGGGTGAAACCGTCGAACTTAAACATTCGATTATTTTGCCTGTTAGTCGAGTTTTTGACTGGAATCCAATAATTTATTAATTTAAAATCTAGATTCTATGTTGTTTAAAACACATATATATATAGATATATAAATGGATTTATCACCCTCAAATACCTCTAAAACACCCATTAAAAATTTTTAAACACTATTATTCAAAAACTAAATATTTTTTACCAAAATTGTCAAAAAAAAATGCTATAAACAATAAGTGGAATCATCGAACGTTTAAAATATACCCTAACTAATGTTTCAATACACTAAGAAGATACCGAATGCTATATCTTATTCAAGCCTCGTCAATTCAACACATAAATTTAATCATTTTACAAACACTACACAAAAGCCACACAACATATTATAATATATTTTAATATGGATTTCAAATTTAAGAAAATGCCAAAGACTTTTTGTTATTCGAGCATCATCCGTTTTAGCAAAATGAACTTTCTTGTTTTTTCAATTTATCTAAATAGTCATAAAAAAGTTTATGAAACACAAAGGTTTCTAAAATGTGATTTATTACTTTGAAAAAAAAATATCCACCTACAACCTCCAAATACAAACTAAAAAATTATAAAATATATGTGGGATATTCGTCATCTTAAAAAAAAAAATTGGTTTTTCAATTTATCTAAATAATTGATGGAAAAACAAAGGTTTATGAAATATAATTTATTACTTTGAAAAAATATTTCCCACCTACAACTTCCAAATATAGAACAAAAAAATCATAAAATACATGTAGGATCCTTGTTGATATTTGCTCTTCAAAATGATATTTTTGTTTTTTTCAATTGATCTAATTGATCTAAATGGTTGGAAAAAGATTCACTTATAAAATGTGATTTAAATGTTAATGGGTAAACTTGGTGAAATAATTAAAAAAAGAAAAGAAAAGTGGGATCTACTACGTTTTGTATGGGATAGTGCAAGCTAATAAGGATCTCTTTTGATGCATTAGATGCAATAGAACACTGAAAAAACAATCCCTCAACTTACATGGATATTTTGAGATACTTGGATGTTGAATCTTACTTTGAGTAAAAAAGATGAAATGTAGGAAATTGAATCACGTTTATGAATATATAAATTTTATCTATTGAAAATGTTCATAACTATCTCAAGTTTTATAGTTTCTGATAGACACTTTTTTAAGGAGGGGGGAAATGATTATATATATGTGTGTGTGTGTGTGTGTGTGTATGTGGGTGCAACCTTTGAGTTCCTAAATGATGGAGTCAATATACAAAAATTGGTATACATATAGAGAACAAATAGTACTAGTGTGGCAATAATTTTCCAAAATAAATTTAATAATTTTTATTTTTAAATTTATTATCCAATCGATTGAACCTTAAAAACATTACTCCAATTGTGGGTGCATCTTTTGAAGTTCTTAATGCAATGATCATGAATTTTTTTTTTTATAGCAATGTAGATATCGATGTCTAGTAGTGCCGCATATAATTTTTTTAAATGCTTGAGAAATGAAAGGTTGTGGAGAAAACACTAACATTGTGTCTTTTGAGTTGAGGAGTAATGACACAAGAAAATTACAAGGAAAATATAAAAAAATAGTATTTTAAAAAACAAATCACATATTTGGAATCTACAGAAAATATGTTATTTAGCTCTAAAACTTCATAAAAAATGATTGTGTGTAGCATACTATAACAATTGGTAAAACACAAGCATATTGAGAAAAAAGGGGAGATGCCCAATTAGCTATGGTTTACCATATTCTATAGCACTAGTTTTATAAAACCAAAGGTAACTCCGAAGCAGAGACATAGGAAGAGGGATGACACTTGGACATGTGATGAGGCTTGGTCTCTGTGCTAAGAAACACAAGTGTGTATCTTTTAAATTCAAATTTATTACTCCTGCTAAAAAAATTGGCGACAAATGAATTGTCTACAAAACATAGAACTATAAAATGCGCATGTGATATATCAATATATAACTATAATTATAATCAATACAAATAAATTCTATATGACACTAAGGATTAGTAAAGGTTGGGGGGAAGGGGGAGATATAGAATGAGAAGTGTAGGGGGTGAGAGAAGAGAGTAAGAGATAAATATCCAAGGGGCTAGTGGTTTGGGGATGAGTAGGGTGGTTAGAGAGAAGGGGGGTATAGGTGAGGAGTGGGGGGTGTTGATGTATATGTAACTTCGGAATGTATTCTTCTATGTATATTATGTATTGTAACCCGATGTTTATTCCGGGATGTTTCTATTATGTATTTGAGTCATGTGGTCATGCCCCGATGTTCCGATCGGGAGGATTAATAATGTAAACAAGTCATATCAAGTCATTAGGTAAGTCCCCACAGTTTAGGGGCACTTGGGTTATTATACACTAATTAAGGTGTAGGCTCAAGTAATTAATTATAAGTTAAGCCTACATGGTTGAGTGCACTTCAAGTCAACGGAAGAATATAAATAGAGAGTGAGAGTCTCTCTATTTATCACTTGTGAATTACATCACTTGCTCTCTCAAGTGTGGCGCACTTTTGGAGAAGGAAATTCTTTGGCTTGAAAGAAGACAGAAGGCTGCTATTGTGTTGGGAGGTCATCTTACTGTTTTGTGATCACATCTTGTGGTGATACTATCTTAGAGGAAGTTGAGGGGTTTTCTCCATTTATGGTTTCCCCTCCTAAAATCTTTGTGTCTCTTGTCTCTTGTGATGTGCTTATGTGATTGCTGTGCTTGTTATTCTCTTAGTGAAAAGATCTTATCATAGTGCTAGCTTAAATGTTGAAAAACTAACATGGTATCAGAGCTAACTTGAGAAGAAGACATTGTGCAGCTACAAAAACTAGAGCTTCCTATTTTTTGGATCTTCCTCCACAGATTTTCAGCAAAAGTATGCTAGGATGACTCTCCATTGAAGGGTGCATCTTTCTGTCGATGTGGAATTCATTTTCAATCATTTTCAGTTTCGATGTGGAAATTAGGGCTTTCTACAGAAGAGAAATTTTTGGGTGATACCAGCATAGGATTTTTCTCCTCATCAAAACCAAAATTTAGAGACCTGGATCAAGAAATTTGGTTGGGTAAATCTCCGGGAAAGTCAAACCCTAGTTTGACCCCTAGCTAGGAGAAACCCTAAATACTAAAACTGCTAAGTTTTGGTACAGTCGCTATATTCTGCGATTGGAGAAGTCTCAAAATCTAAAAATTGCAGGGGCTGAATATAAAATCCTGATGAACACTGTGTCCAAAGGGAAGCCTCTGATTCGCTATATTTTGGGAGATATGATCTCTCCAAGTTAGGGTTCCATCCTCTTCCAGAAATCATCCATAAATAGGACACCTGGGGATATCTGCAATATCTTGGGCTACAGAGGTCCAAATGGAATTCCTGAAGATGTTCCAAAAAGGGCACGGACTGTACTTTTTGTGGTCCGAATTTTAGACTCATAAGATGAACCAGTGACACGTGGAATGCCGTACAACTTCTCTGTTCTGAACAGTCCAGTAACAGGTCACCTTGGGAAAAGAATCATAAATCCCAAATGGTGAAACCAATTCTGATGAAACTTGCTGTGTTGGATCAGGGACATGCGAGGTTACCTCAGTGTGAAATTTAAGACACAGAGGATCAGTAATTTAGGAGATATCAGAGAAACAGTAACAGGAATTTCTGCAGAAGAAATCAGAAAATTAGGGCTTCCTGTTCCGGGAGTTTCCCTTCACTGTTTTCAGAAAAGGAGTACAATGGACAGCTCCATTTGAAGAGATCTATCTGTTCATCCAATCAGATCTGAAAGATTCCAAGTTTTGAAAATTAGGGTTTTCGTGACAAACCCTAGATCAACGAACTCCGGGACAAGGACGGACACCTCAAATCGGTAAGATCTAATCCTTTGCTATTTCCATTTGAGGTTCTCATTTCAATATGATATATCACATCAGCTTAGTTAAAAGCTTGCGGAAGTTGACAAATTCTAAACCTGGAAGTATATGATCTCTCTGAAGAAAATGGATTGGACACCTACATGAGGATGGAGGTTCCAGTTTCAGAGGGAGACGAGGCCAAAGAAGACATCATGCTCATGCTGCAGAGGATGATGAACCATCCAGAAAGAGATCCAGATATGAAAGTGAAGATTCTTCAAGCGAGGATGAATATGTTCTAATATCAGCTCTCATAGGTAACATTAGTCATGGAAGTGATGATTGGCTTATAGACAGTGGGGCTTCCAAACATATGATGGGATTCAAGGAATCCTTTGTAAGACTATCAGAACATGAATCACCTCACAAGGTGAAACTTGTAGATGACTACCAATATCCAATAAAAGGTAGTGAGGGATCTTCATACAAGCTAGACTCTGGAATGCAGGTTTCATTCATAGATGGTCAAATCATCATGTGGCCAAAAGGAAAGACTATCGATGATGCGGTAGTGATTGGAGAACA
>LPNX010826517.1:0-51625 GCA_001517045.1 Pseudotsuga menziesii
GAGAACTGCGAGAGGTAGCCCTTCGGTTACTGAATGGATTTCGGTATTCCACTCAGACTTCCGGAACCAATCTCACGACTTCAACCCTCCTAAGGGAGATGCCCTCTGACAAACTGGTGGTGACCGTGTCAAAAAATACTAGGGGATTTTGGTTCCCTAAAGGACAACAACTATGTCTCACGTGTAAATAACCGAGGGGTGTTATTGGAAGCCTATCCCCCCGATCCTACCTAACTACAAGATTCTTTTGTGTTCCTCAAATGAGGTTATAGTGTTGGTTGAGTTAAGTAGATTTTAGGTCTCACTTGAATTAGGGGATAGATTATGTGCTAGTGAGGTTATGAATCCAAAATAGTTACTCAATAACAATAATAATGTATGAAAAACTTTAAAAAATTTTACCATGCGAATTTTTTTCTGAAATAAATAATGCTAAAATTTTTTTAAACAATTCTGTAAACAAGGGACAGAAATGGATGTAGGGCTGCAAGTGGAACAGGTGGCTGTGCAAGTGCAGGAAGAATGGAGGCAAAGTGGCTGGGTTTCGGCGCGGAAACAAGAGCAAAAAACAGTTCGCGGACCGCGGGTATGGGGCGGACTCGCGCGGTCGGACCGCGGGTTTGAAGGCAACAGTCGCGCGTAGATCGCGGGTTTAGCGGAAACAGGTGCGGTCTAGGTCGCGGGATTCGGGCTGATAGCGGCGGTCGGAGCGCGCCTGTGTAATGAACAGGCGCGGTCGGATCGCGACTGTGGGCGGACAAAACGCGGTTGAGGCACAGAAAAAGAGGCTGACAGCGGCGAACTGGTCGCGGGTTAGGGCTTTAAAGACGCGGTCGGAGCGCATTAAACAAGGATGACAGCGGCGACCTGGTCGCGGATTTGGGCCTGAAATGGGCAATCGGGGCGCAATAAACAAGGCTATCAGCGGCAAACTGGTCGCGGGTTTGGGCCTGAAAGGTACGATTGGGTCGCAGTAAACGAGGCGGACAGCGGCGATTTGGTCGCGGGTTTGGGCCTGAAAGGTACGATCGGGTCGTAGTAAACGAGGCTGACAGCGGCGACTTGGTCGCGGATTGGGGCCTGAAATGTGCGATCGGGTCGCGGTTGCGGAAGGAAAAAACGCGGCTTCCGGCGGCCGAAAATGACAGCCGAAAGTACAGTACGAAAAGAAAATAACAGTAAAAAGAAACAGCAGAGTCGCCAAAACTGTAGCTAGGGTTTTCACCCTAGCTTGTGCTGATGAGCACCTACTAAGGAATCTGGAATCCTTAGTAGCAGTTCAATGAAACAAAAATAAACTGAAAAGTAAAAACTAAGCTAAAGCAGAAAAAGTAAATGACAGGAAGTAGAAGACAATAATGAAATGTGTAATGGTGTTTTTATTAGTATTACCTCCAATGTGGGGGTTGGTGGAGTCCGTTGCACTGGTCCGATGTCGGTGGCTCCGAGCTCCGAGCTGCTCCTTCTCCTTCTCCGATGGTGGAAAAATAGGCCAATAGGGGTCTCAAAGGTGAAAATAGCTTGATGGTAAGCTAGGGTTTCACGAGATGTTTTGGCAGAGTAAGGGTGCTTATGACCGTGGATGTGAAATGAGGGGGCTTCACCACTTATTTATAGTTTTTTAGTGGTGAAGTGCTTTCCCATGGTTTTTGGAAACCATGTGGTTTAGGGCATCTTGTTTAGGGTTTTTGGCCCTTTTTAGGGTTTCCCTCCTTTTTCCTCATTATTTTTTTTTCCTTTTCTTCCCTTTTGGGGATTTTTGCTATTTTTGGAGGAATTTTTGGTTATTTTTGGAGGAAAAAGGGGTTTTTGGGCCTTTTGGAGGCATTTTAGGCCTTTTAGAGCCTTTTTAAATGGTTTTATGGCCTTTTGGCGGCATTTTAGGCCTTTTGGAGGCTTTTAGTGGGATTTTCAAGGAAATATGGTAGGTAAATGGACGAATGAGCCATGAAATGGGGTAGATGAGGTAGTTAACCATTTTTGGGTGTTAACAAATAGCAGAGTACCACTTTCCTTAAGCGAGAATTTGTCTAGCTTTAGCCACTTGAAATAAGGCCCAATGGAGTTCTTCACTGTATGGTGTATGCGTCATACCACAATGTTGTCGCAAAGAAGAGGTTCTTGGACATATCGGTGGATTTCTTCAGGTTCTGTTGCCTACAAGTCGTTTTGTTCCAACAATGGTGCATGGTATGGTCGTAGTAGATCTAGATTAAAGACTGGATGTAGGCCAAGGCTTGCAGGAATGTCAAGTTGAAAAGCATTTTCTCCAATCTGTTTAAGGATACTATGTGGATTGTATTGCAAAGGTTTCAGCTTTCTGTATTGGCTAGTGAAGCGCTCCTTCTTTAGATGTAACCAGACATGATCCCCAATTTGGAATGAATGAGAAATACGATGATTGTCGTGTTGGGCCTTAGATTTTGCATTATCTCACTACAACATTTCTTGTGCTTGCTTTTGGATGTTGTAGATTTGATCTCTGAACTTTAATGTTTTCTCAACTTCTTGTCCTTGAAAGTCAATGTCATTCAACGGTGTCGAGGAACTGATCAAGTCGATAGGTGCTAAGGGTTGAAATCCATAACAGATCTCAAATGGAATATTTCCCATAAAATTGTGTTGAACACGATTGTAGATGTAATGTATGTACTGAAGGTTGTCATCCCATGTTCGACAATGCTTGTGTTTGTACATGCAAAGAAACTGTACTACCAATTGATTTACAACTTCCACCTATTTGTCTGTCTAAGGATTGAAGGTTGTCATTAAAGAAATTCTCATCTCGAGTTATTGGTAGATATTTTGCCAAAATATTCTGATAAATATGGCATCTTTGTCAAAAATAGTAGTCGTCAGAAATCCATAATGTTTCCAGACATGTTCAAAGAAGAGCTGAAAAGTTTGATGTGTTGTCGTAGTCTTCTCGCATGGTATGAGTATAGCCATCTTGGAAAATATTTCAACTACTACTAAGATCATGTCATGCTAATGCCTAGTAGTAGGATATCCCTTCAAGTAGTCCATAGAAATAGATTCCCATGGTCGACTAGGAACTGGTAGGGGTGTTTACAGTCCTTGTCGTCGATTTGACGGTTTAGCAATGGCACAAACTACGCACGATCGAATGTACTTGTTGACGTTAGATTTAAGTGAAGGCCAGTAAAAATAGTTTTGGAGGATAACAAATTTTTTTTCATCTCCAAAATGTCCTACAGTCTTGTTGTAGTGCGCATCCCAAATGAGATTTTTTCAGTGCTCACTGGTCAGTACAAATCTATCCAAGATTGTATTACAAGGTGTCCTTCAGGAAGTAGTCGGTAGTAGATAACATGTCAACCTGAAGCTATTGATAAATTACAGAGAATTCATTGACTAATGACTATAATTGTGGCAAAGTAGTGGTGTCGTAACCCTCCATACTCATCACTATAGACAGTAGAGTAATGGGTGGTCGGCTAAGACAATCAGATGTGGAATTGGCTTTACCTTTCTGATACTTAATTACAAACTGAAATTGTTGTAGGTAATTAATCCACTTGAGTTGTCAATTTTTTTGTAATTTCGACTAGGATGGAGTGAACTGCAAAGGTTTATGGTCGATGAAGATGACCGTTTATTTTCCAAGAATGTAGTGTATCCATTCCTTAAGAGATTTCACAATGGAGTACAGTTATTTTTCATACTTCAAATACCTTCTAACAGTGTCGTTGAAAGTTTAGGAATGAAACACGGCTGGGTGACCTGACTGAGTGATCACTGCACCGAGAGCATAGTCCGATGCATCCATCTTAATCAAAAAGGGATTATGAAAATTAGGTAACACAAGTACTAGTGCAATACAAAGCTTGTTTTTGAGTTGTTCAAAATCTTGATGTTGTGGCAGTGTCCATTTGAAGACAGTCTTCCCATTTCATTTAGTCAACTGATTCAAAGGCCATGCGATGTGGCTGAAGCCAAGTATGAAACTTCGATAGAAATTTACCAAACCAAGAAAAATTCTTATTTCATGAATGTTTTGAGGAATGGGCCAATATTTGAGGATCTGTACTTTTTTGGGTCAACATGAATTCCTGCAGAGTCAATTACATACCCAAAATATTTGATGTTGGTCATCGAAAATGAGCATTTGTCCATGTTCAGATATAGTCGATGTTGTTGGAGAGTGTCGAAAACCTATCAAATATTTTTGACATGTTCTTCCCATGATCAACTAAAAATAAAGATATCGTCAAGATAGAAAATGACAAACTTGTCAATGAAGGGCCATAGAAGTTCATCCATATATCTCATGAAGGTTGCAAGTGCATTGGTTAAGTTGGAATGCATGACTAACCATTCAAATAATCCTTCCTCGGTCTTGAAAGATGTTTTCCATACATCAATGGACTCAATCAGAATTTGGTGGTATCCCAACTTTAGGTCGAGCTTCGTAAAGAACTTCGAACCATTCATACATTTGATGAGTTCGTCTATCCTTGGAAGAGGGTATATGTTATTTACTAAAATTATTTTGAGAGCCTGATAGTCAATGCACATGTGCCAAGTCCCATATTTATTTGGAACTAAGACGACTGGACTTCCACAAGGAGAGGAGTTGGGGCGGATGTGACTTTGTCGATCAAATCCTGTATTTTTCTACGAATCTCTTCGTTCTCGAGAATGGATAATTTGTAAATATATGTCTAAGGTAATGAAGAACCAGGAACAAATTCAATGGAATTTTTCCCTGAAAATGCAGAGGTACTACATCCGACTCTTTGAATACATTCTGATATTCATCAAGCATATGGTCAATCTGTTGTTGTTTTCAAGAGCTGTGTTGGTCGGTGAGTTGACTCATTTCTACAGTCTTTATGGAATTTTGAGGCTTTTTCATAATCAATGAAAACTTCTAAGCATGGTTGATAAGCTTCTTTGTTTGTTTGGTGGATATCATAGCAACCGTAGATGTGATTTGTCACTCTGGTATGTCTTACCATTGATTTTGAATTTTGACAATCACCTTCTAAGGCCATGACTGATATGTACCATGTCGATCCCAAACTTAAGGTTTCCCAAACAAGGCATCAGCTATGGAAAGTAGTGCCCAATCACAGAGTACTTCATCTTCAAAAGCCTTAATGAAGTAGGTGAGTCTGCATTGGCATTTGATCCTTAGCTTCTGTCCATCCTTCATCCAACTGATGTTGTAAGGTTACGGATGTGGAGTGGTGACAAGACCAAGTTTCTTAACAAGATATTTAGAAACGAAGTCATAACATTCTACCCTCTTCTATAATGTATCCTCTTTAACAAAAAGTGAAAATATTCCTGGAACCTTTCGTATTTTGGGAATAACATTTTTCACGTAAATCGGAATTGGGCGGACTTTGGACCATTGGAAAGGTATTGAAATTCTCTAAAACTTTTTTTTGTTTTTTTTCTAATTCCTTACCATTTGTCTAAGGTAGGATTTTTAGTAAAAAAACATATTTTAAATTATGCTTTCTGATACGAAATATTCCAGGAATATTTTCACTTTTTGTTAAATATAATACATTTTTGGAAAGATAAAAACTTATGGTTCTTCTAGATACTATTATACACAATCGGATGTAATGGATTTTTTTGGACCCATATCTATGTATGGAATAGGTGCTCTTTTTCCCCCTCATTGATGATAGTCGAGGCTGTCAGAGTGGTTAATCTTGAAGCTAAGAGGGTTGATGCATGTGGGTCACATTCTACCAAGGTTTTGTTGGACAACTCAGATGTCGACAATTTTTCCAAAAATTTCTTTTGAGATTTGCATTATGATGTATCATGCCATGTTGAATTGTGATAATCTCACCATTTCCCGGTAGGATCTTGTTTGCTGCAATCCTTCTTGTCTTTCTGAAATTGATTCTTATGATAATCAGGATTGGGAGGATTCGGATGAGAAGGGTTATTTGACTTGTCGAAGTCGGGTGACGACTTCTTGTCGGATGTTCGACCTATCGGCTTATTTGTCAAACGTTCTTTTCCTTTTTATTTAGCTTCAATATTTTTGGCGTAATGAAATGAATCCACAAGCATATTGACATTCAGAAAATCCATATCTTACTAAATGTACGGGGATAAACTGCTGACATACTTCAAGATAATCAATTTCCCTTCTTCTTGGACACCAAGTATAGCCATGAGTCGATAGAAATTGTCGGTGTAACTGTGCACATACTGGTATTTCCATTAACTTAAATTCTTACACTTCTTATATAGTTGTTCAATATACTTGGGAGGGTAGAACTCATTTTGGACGTAATCGACAAATTTTACCCATGTGTCTATGGGGTCGCCTTCTTTTTCCATCTTTGTAGATAAATTTTCCCACCAGCAATGTATGGAGGTTGACATATTTAAGGATGCAATGGTGATATTTTCCGCTTAGGAGAGTTGATTCACAGAGTAATAATATTCTAGTTGTTGTACCCAATTATCGATGTATTTCACATTAATATTGCCTTCAAGATCCGGTATGTCTAGATTCATTTTCACTTTAAAGGGACTGATTTTATCGGAGTGGAGTCTCATCGAGGATTCTTCGAATGTTGAAGCAAATCACATGAGAATCTTGCTGAAATGGGAGAAAATTTTGGTTTGCTGGCGATCCAATGATTTTTATATGAGTTGCTCAGTCTCATTAGTTGCATTTCTACTGTCTGCTTCTTCGACCATCTTTTCTGAAGTTGAAGATAGTATCTACTTGGGTTGTTGAGCTTGTGAGTGTGTTTGAACAGGAATAAGTTAAATAAATTTGATGGAAGTTCTTAGGTAACTTAGGCTCTGAACAAGATATAGCTCTGATACCAATGATCCAGATCATACCCAATTGCACGCTGGGGACAACAGTTCTATTGAATGAGTCGAGTATTGTTATGAAGAAATCTTAAAAGAATAAGTAATGTAGGAAACACACTATATAGACAGAAAGTGTGCACATAGACATAATGAAAGAATTCAAACCAATTTATATTGACTGATTGATTGATGCAATAGTGTACATGTTTATATAGAATGTTGAGACACTTGGGTGACTGCCCATTACATTCAGTTACAAAAGAAGTTATAACGGTTTAGAAATTCAACCATCGCAGACAACTTGAAGATAGATAAACAATCTATCAATGTTCGACGGTCATTAGTGATGACAAGTCATGCTGAGATGTTGTATGTCGAGTGCGAAACCTGTCGAAGTCAGTTTTTTCGAGGTTCGGACTTGTTGAAGCCAATACTGAACCTATCGAAGCAATCGAGGTAGTCAAAGTATTTCAAGTGCTGAACGTTGTCGAAGTTTGACAATATGCCAACTGTTGAGTGGATCAACACAGTAAAGAAAATCCATTTACCTGTTGTTTCTAATTTGTTGCAATCGCACAAGGTGCACGTCAAAGAGAATACATAAATAGGGAAGGAAAAAATCCAAAACCAAAAAAAAATATAGATATGAAAAGAATATGAGAAATTATTTTTAATTTAAGAAAAAAAAACCTTCAGATTTGATGAAATGGACATATCTGGGGAAAACAGAAACATTTTTAGATCAAAGGAAAACTATTTTCCAATGGAAACAATTCTTTGGATGCAATGGAACAACTCTAACAACCCAAAAATGCACAAAAATTTCAAAACCAGAAACCCTTTCAAAACTTCGGCAAAATCAATTCAAGATCTAGATCATCAATGGAAGTGTCTCTTCATAAACGATGATACCATGTTCAAGGACACATGATACTTCCAAAATACCAAACACCCAGAGTGTCCACTCACACAAATAGATCACATATAAGCACATTGATGTTTTCACGTGGTTTAAACCCTCTAAAGGGAAACACTCAACGACCCCATCCAAATAGCTACTTGAGGTAGTTTATTATGAAAAAGAAATAAAGTTACAAATGAGATTTTCATAATCGATAAACTAGCCAATGACCCTCCATGATATTTAAATAGATATCATGCACTAATCAAAGGTTAAGCCACAGATCAAAGGTAGTTAATATCTAAGAGAATAAGAACACTCAAAGCACTCTATGTCTAGAACATATTGTGACTATCAGATTAGATATACATGCATACTAATGCATACTAGAGAAACACACTTTTCCTAATGGATATATTATAACAATTCGATCTTAACTAACTCCTCAGTGTCTAAATATCCTAACAAAATGTATCTGCAAGTTGTGTCTGCAAACCCAAAATCAAATTGACAATATTTACAATGATGACTAAATCATCAAGAAACAACGACACAATAAACTTTATTACCATGAACATGTAATACATAAATATTGTGATAAGATTCACAATGTTTGAATTCGAGATTGCTATAGAAACGATCAATCTTCTCATACCAAGCACAAGGTGCCTATTTCAAACCATAAAAAGACTTCTTCAATTGAAAAATAAAACCATAATTTGTCACAAAACCAGGAGGTTGTTCCATATAGTTTCTTTAGACAAATATCTATTAAGAAAATTACTTTTAACATCCATTTGATTAATTTCCCATCTAAAATGAGTAGCAACAGAAAGGATCAGTCGAACAGAGTTCATCTTTGCAACAACGAAAAATTATTTAGTCTATTAGATGTCTTCTTGCTAAGCGAGTCCCTTGGTTACCAAATGAGCCTTGTGACATTCAACAACACTATCATAATTGAACTTGTTCTTATAGACACATCGACACTTCACAACATTATTTCCTTATGGTTGAGGAACAAGTTATTAAGTATAATTCTTCTTTAAAGAATCAATTTCAATAGTCATAACATTTTTCCCTTTTAATAATTCCCTAAGCATCAACATACGTGTCAATATCACAAGTTTCAAGGACTCATTCCATCAATGCAACACTACCATGTTGCTTATGACTGCAGGTTTGTCGACATCTAATACTAGCATCTCCAACATCGAGTCTAGCATATTTAATTATTTTATCAACCCATCAAGGTAAACAAGTCAGCGGTGATTTAGGTAACTGAATTTCAGTAAATTGAGTCATTACTTTCACATCTTCAGTCACATTATAATGACTACAATTCGTGTTAGGAGTGGAATTCATTAATATGGTCGAAACTCCAATGAAGGGCATAGTTTATCTAGATTCTTCAATAATATCAAATGGATCATTTTGAAATAGAACAAAGGAGTAATTCAATAGTTTATTACATGGAATATTCTTCTCAAATATCTTTTTCCTACTCAAAATGGTCAGTTGTTTGACAAGGTCAAACAATTGATAGTATTTCAATTCATTTGAATAGCCCATCATGATGTAAGCATGACTATTTGCATCCAATTTCTTCATGCATTTGTCACTGATATGTGCCCAAGAAACACATCCAAAGGTTCTTAGGTGTTTGAGAAAGGGTTTCCTTCTGTTCAACTTCTCAATTGGAATTATGTCGACGATAAGTCTAGTATGTACAAGGTTTAGTAGATAGTTTGAACAGTAGATAGCTTCTGCCAAAAATTTAGTCATAAGATCTTTGGTCTATAGTAGCAACCGAGCCATTTCCATCAAAGTCTAATTATTCCTCTCTGCAACGCCATTCTAATGAGTGGTGTGAGGGACATATCTCTTTCAATAAATACCTTTTTGTAAGAGATACTCATCAAACTGTCAACTCACATATTCACCATCATTGTATGATCTCAAACATTTGATGGGTTAGCCACGTTTCTTTTCATCCAATGTCCTAAATTCCTTGAATATTTCAAATACATGACTCTTATTCTTCAAGAAATATACACATGTAAATATATAAAATATTCAATAGATACCAAAACATACCTCCCACTTCCTAATGAGGGTTTTTTCATGCAACAAAGATCATTGTGAACAAGTTCCAAATAGTTCAGTGCTCGCCATTCTTTCCCAAAATCAAAGGGTTCCTAATGATGCTTTCCAAGAACACATCCTCTAAAAACTCTTTCATGTGGAACAGTCTTCAGGAGATTAGTAACCATATTATGAATTACCATCATATTTAAAATTTGAGAGTTTAGATGTGCAATTCGTTCATGCCAAATTCAACACCTATCGTCAATATGAAAAATGAGTGCCATCAATCTAGTTTTTCCATTCTTTCCAGGAGAATAAAAAAACTTGTCACAAGTTTGTATTTGGGATCCAAAAATATTGACGAAACAATTGGCCCCCCAATCCTTAAATCCAAAGTGATCTAACAAAAAACTAAAAGTCTTCTTAGTTTATGTAAGTTTATAAATCCACAACAAATTTGCACTCAATTTAGGCACATGGAAGAACTTGGATATTAGACCATGATTGCATTCAACATCTCCACTTCTAAAAATTGTGAGATTGTAATTATTAGCTACATCAATATTATGTTCCAAATCTCCACTTAAGGAAGAGAACAAAGAATCATCCTTAACCATATGATAAGTACAACAAGAATCGACCAGCCATGTTTATTTGAGTGGTACAAGCATGTAATTCCTAAGAAATGATAATATACAAGGAGAATTTTTCAATAGGTCGATTGATCGACTAAAAAGTATATGCACTTTTCTCAAGGTGCTTAACATTTTCCTCTAATTCCTTTGTCTTCTTTCAACAGGTTTTATTGACATGTCCAACTTTCCCATAATAATGACAAGTTTTATTTTTTCAATCCTTCTTTATAAATAACGACTCTCTAGTATTGTCTTCAGTAGGTTGGTCGATACATTCTTGCCAATGATCTGGTTGACCATGTTCTTTATATTTTTTCTTGGTCTTGCCGTTGAGTAAGTGAGCTTGGTGTTTGGTACCAATATTCCCTTCTACAAGCAACTTTTGTTTTTATTTAATCAACAAATCATTGAAGACATCAAAGGTGAAATCCTTACCTTGTTGCTTGTGATACATCCAACTGGCACGAACGGAGGAGCATAAGGAATCATAGGGTGTCTTCAAATTCATCAAGACTAGTTCAATGATCTATCTGTTATTTTTTGGAAAATAGTTGCCACAGTCACCCAATTTCAACTGTAGCTTCTTTATATATGCAAGCTAAATAGTCCTCAATACAGACAAAGGAAAGAGGTTTCAGAGAGAGCAACTCTTTCTCTATATGCATTACTTGAATTTTATTAACCTTGTTGAGCAATGACTTGATCTTATTCTAGAATTAATGAGGAAAATAAATCCCACTTATATGAAAGAGAATCTACCTTGAAATATAGGACATGGTGACCCCAACAGCCTCACCCTTATTTCCATTGGTGATAAACTTAGCATTGATATCTTTCGAATCTATAATAGTGACCTTTGTATATTGTTGCAATCTCTTACACTTCAACAAAATTTTCATATCTAACACCTAAATTGCATAATTGTGTCCAATATATAAAAAAAAAAAGTTATATTTTGGAATCATCCTTCTAACTAAACAGTTCTGATCTAAACTTAAGAAGAGGTATCAATCGACACACCTTCAACCTAGAGTCGATAAACTCTATATATGACTCATAACAATTCACAGACAACAGGTCAAGTCAAAACCAATAGCCCTTATACCATCTTGAGGAACCTACGTTGAACCATAGAACATAAAAGAAGGTAACAGAAGGGAATAGTATTCCAAGAATAGAGGTGTTGTTTAAAGACACCATTACAACACTTAAATATGGCACATTATGATTAGAAAATTGTAATCCATTATCACAAAGGATACAACCAACTAACTATATCCAAAATATACAAGATTGTGATGAACCTACATAACCTTAGGTTCCAAAATATAGGGGAACATTTAAAGGATCCTTTGTGACCCCATTCTCTAGCCAAGTTTTCAATTTAAACCCTCTTTATGGTGAAATAGAAAGTGGAATGTTGTCTCTTTCACTTTCTATTGAGATTTTGGCATCATAATGTTGTTTTTTTATGAGAGAATTATATTGTGAAATGGTAACCATGAGGGATTATTTTATAGGCACAAGAGTGCTCATAAATAAGATATAGATCCAATGCGTATTATTTTCATTCCATTGATAGCTTAGTGGATAGCTGAGGAAGTTAGGTTTGTTTTTAATTTCAACCATTTCAATGTGTGTGTCCACTTTTAGCCACCACTTCATTTGGGGAAGCATGGAATGATGAATTATAACTAAATTATTTCTTTTGGGACCAGGTCACGGGTTTTGGGGGAAAATGTGTGACTAAGGTCATGATTTTTTAAGGAAAAAGAATGAACTTTTAAATATGGTCAATTTTGGAGTTTGAATTTCTATTATTTGGTCATTTGGTCATTTCCTTGGTTCATGTGGATGATGTATGATGGAAAATGGTACTAATACTATCTGGTATGATGCATAATGGTGATCAAATTGATGACAAGGTAGGTGATCAAATTTTGTTTGTTAACAGTGGTTGTGATGTCCTTGGAAATCATTGGGAGGAGAAATTTGAGGATCAAATCTAACAACAATTTGTGTTGGATTTTGATTTTACACAATGTGCATTATCAACTCCATTCGTGGATGTGATCAATGATGTGCATGGATAATATATGGATAGATTAAAAAAGAATCTCAATTACAAGGTCGTGGTGAATAGGGAGATGAAAATAAGTGAAGAAGGTAGTGATAATGGATTCAAGGTTGCATGAGTGGATGCACTCATATCCATGCACCATTTTTCCACTGTTCTAGTAAGATTCCTCTGAAATAATAGAATACATATGGTATCCTCCACTATGTTGTTGGATGAGAACCATAAGTGAAATGACATCACATGGTCTTTATTTTATTCTCCTTGTTTTCCTTCAAACTTGGGTATGTTCAAAGGTAATTTTACCTGCATGGGAGGCAATGTTGGATCATGATGGATAATATCATTAATGAGTTTTGATAAATCTAGGATATTTAAGCTATCCATAAATGGAAAGGTAGTTTGATTAGGCATGGTCATTTTGTGTGTCAGGGTTGTCCCTTTGTTGGGTATGGGAGGGTTTGAAACATGTGTGTGAGGGTGGGGATTGAGAAAGGTGTGTCTAAGCACATTTGATAGAATCATATATGCATTTGTGTGAATGATAAGTGGTGGTTTTCCACATAAAGGATGAGGTGCAAGAGTAGGAGTAACTCCTCATCTACTAGAATGGATTCCTTAAATACTTGATGAAAATTGATATGGTGGTAGGCTCACTATGGTTCCTTCCTTGATGGAAGGAACATATGTGGTGTGTTCAATACGAGACAACTATAATCAATAAATGCAACAATACGATGGAAGATAAAAGAGATGCAAATAATGGTGTAGGTGTTTTTATTCAAAGTTTCATTAATGTTGATTTATAGGATGTATTTCTTAATTACATTGTGTTGATTGTAATTTAAATAAACAATAATGTCATCCTATTGACTTAACATCCTTCCTATCAATGTGGTAGTTGGGACTCCCAATATCTCTCTTGTTGGATGGTTTTGAACCCATTATAGACATCTAGTGAAGGTGTGAATGAATAAGCTATAATGAGGGGTGTTGGGCCTATGTTACAAAGGGATCAACAACACATCCAATATCCATCAAAATTTAATCAAAGTGCAAATGCATGCCATAAACTCCACTTCGCAATAGTCCTAATTTTTTTCTACTAAAAAACCTATCTCAGGTGTGAATAAGTGGTTCGACCTTGAATGGTCAAGTATAATCTCCACAAACATATGGGTAACTCAATATGGTGAAAAAAAAATCCTAACCTTGACTTCAGCATTCTTGGGAACCATTCCTTTTAATCCAAGTTTTTCACATTTGGTATAGTAGGATTTAAAGCTCCCTAAACAACAACAACTACTACTATTTCATGTAAAAGAGATTGAGGGGCGTTATTTGGATGCAAATTCCAACAATCCCAACTTATACTATAATTTTTTTGGTGACCTATTAATAGATGAATTAATTCGGTTTAGGATTAAGTTGTTGATTGATTTTAAAAGGGTCTAAGTATAAAATTAATGTGTTAAAAGAGGAGTATTTTCAATTTTTCTAATTCATTAAGATCACTTTATGAGTGCAAGATGAAGAGCATACTTTATTGAGAAGAGTCTCTAGGTTCCTTTTATGTATACTTATGTTACATGGAATTTTCTTCCTTGCGATGACTACAAACCTTGTACAATATTTTCTTGTCTCAAATCCTAAGGTGATTAGCCAAAACTTTCTGGAAGATGAGCTCTGAATTTTTTTCCTTTTCAAAAACCTATATCGAGAGAGGCTCATGCACATTTCCTTCTATTAAAGTGCATCGGTGCACCTTTCACCATAGTAGACTGCATCCTTGATTGCTTTTGGATATGTATAAATAGCATCAGATCCTGTACAAAGGGAAAAGGAGAAATTTCAAGAATCCTCTCAAAGGAGACCCTCACATACACCTTGGTAGGATACCACCTCATTCCTTCTCCCTTGACTCTCTCATCCCTTCCTCATATCCTTTGGCCTATATATGAAGCTTAACCTCATGGGATAAATGGGTTAGAATGATATCAAGTAAATTTTGAAGAGATTATGCCAAATCTCTTTCTTTTTGGCTCTTCTTTAAGGCAAGAATACATTAGAAAAGAATCTCAACACCAAGGATTTATGGTTGTAATCTTTCCCTCATTTTCTAATACAAAGTGTTTTCATTTCCCATAAACATTATGCAATTCAAATTTATTATCTTTATCCTTGGTCATTAATATAGATCTATTTGTTTATCTTGTATGTTTCCACTTATTTCTTCTTGAATATGATCTTTATGCAGGTTCATTTATGTCAACTGATGCTAAATATTCAAGCTAGTAGGGACAACATTCATAAAAAGGTAAGGTTTCATTATATCCAAGTAATCTAATCATATATAGGGAAAGTTTTTCATTATTATTGGTGTTTTGTTCTACAGCTATACCATATAGACTAGGGAAACAATCTTTGTTCGCACTGATTGAGAATTTTCGCTAACAAAATTGGAGACCATACTAGGGATCAAGCTTAGATATGTTAGTTTTTTATAGATATTATTTTGTTTTGGATAGATCTCCTTTTTTTCCTCTTATTTGAGTTAGATATGGTTAATTCTAGCTGGCAGATCAATCCTAGTTGATAGATCTATGTTTTTCGAATTCTATTGTGCAATTTCAAACGACCTTTAGAATCTGGTTTTTGGCCTATGATCTCCTTTTTTTATTTTTTGGTTTAGCCTATGCACTTATCCTATTTTCACAATGTGGATCTATAATATCGATGCCTTCTTTTTTCTAATATAGAGTGTCACTGACACCTTTACCCTTTGTACATAGTGCGTCACTAAAACTTCCTCTATTCTGATAGAGAGTGTCACCGACGCCTTTTACCTTTTTGCAAGGAGCATCAAACTATTACTGACATCTAGGTTTACACCTGAAACCTACATTATCCCTTTGAACCAAGTTTGATTTCAGCCCCAGAACTGTTACATCCTTGTAATTTGGTATGTCTTTGTGATTCATAGTGTCTTGTACTTTTATATCTGTTTCTTCAATTGTTTATTTGTCAATTTCTTGACACCTTCTAGTTTGATTCTATACTATAGTTGGGGGTGTTTTTAGCTTACATTTTAGGAGAAATGAAGTGCATTTTTGTGGGGTGAGGCATGAATCGTATATTCTGCAGTCTCTTTGCATTCAAAGAAGGCTTTATGTTTCTTGCGTTGAATTTTATGTTTGTTTCTTTTATTAAAACCTCTTGCTAATTTCCTGTGGATTGTATTCATTGAAATTGGAAAATTTTCATTTCATTTTTATGTGCATGTGTTGAGTTTGTCTTGAGTTCTCTTATCTTGGGAATGCTATTTTTTTCCTTAGATCTCTGTAGAAGAGGAAAATAGAGCTTTTGTATCCTTCATAATTCAAAGAAACAAGTGTCTTTGATCATAATTTTATTCCTTTTTAAGCTCGTTAAAAAATGAAATGGGATAACTCAAGCATAGTTATTTTATGTTTCAATATTGTGAAAAAATGAAACAAGTCCCCACAAGCATAGTTCTTTTATGTTTCAAGCTTGTGTAAAAATGAAACAGGTCATTATGAGAAGAGTTCCCTTTTTGTGTCAAGCTCATTTAAAAATGGAACGGATTCTTCCATTGTTTCATGTATTTTAACTCGAAGCTTCATTTCATCTACTTATATCACTTGATCTTCTTTCTTCCTTTGTCTCTGGTGAACCTTTTCCTAAGAGTAACCCAAAATTTAGTTGTATGAAGAAAAGAGTAAGCAAATGAAATGAATCTTAGGGGGGGATGTCTCCAAACTCTTTATATTATGTTTGAGTTAAGCTACTTGACAATTATTTCGGGGGAAATTACCAACCACTCGACATCATCTTGGGAAAACACCCATTAATGGGACTCATTTTGAGCATACTTTATTTTTATTTTCGAGCTAGATAAACCATGAAATGGAATATTGAGCATAGTTCCTATATTTCTATGTCGAGCTTGTTAAAGAATGGAGCAGATAGATTGAGCATTCTACCAACCGATATTTGAGCTCGCTAAAATAGTAAGATGGTGTTGAGATTAATTTTTACAATTTTTCATGCTCTGGTTAAAACATGAAAATTGGGTTTGAACTTAGTTTATTACTTTTGCATGCTTTGGATTAAAACATGAAAAAGGTTCTGAGTGTCATTGATACCATAGTCATGCTCGTTAAAAACTAAGTGAAAAGGTGTTAAGTATAATTTTATCACCTTTTCGGACTCGTAAAGCTTATACGAAAAAGGAACCCCCCCCCCCCCCCCCGNAACTATTTGAAATGTTTTCTATCCGGTGATAGTTTACCCCTTTTTCGGACCATTTAGACTCATTTACAAAAAAGGTATACTCTAGTTCATTATAACTAGAAGAGGTCTCCGAAGTATTATTTTATACTTTTTCAGACCTTGGGGACTAAATTTATGAAAAATTCCACATTGGATTTTTCTTTCATCATTTCAGACTCTCTAAAAATGAAACGACACCGAGTGTACCTTCTTCAGACTCATAAAACCAAATGATGAAGGACCATTTCTCAGACTGAACCCCTCCTTTCTCAGGCTTGTAAAATATGTGATATTGGAATCATACTAAAAAGATGAGTTAGATTGAGTGTTTGTTACCATTTTCAATCTCGTTAAAAATAAAAGAGGTACGCATCCATCATGATGGGGAAATTAAGGGAATGGGAAACATTTTTCATGTGTATTATTGGTATTTTATAGTCACCCTTGAACATGGAACCTATATGTATTTCATTCAAAATATTGGGTAATCATATTGTCCTTGAGTTGACCCACTTTCATGAGTCATTTTACTCCTTTGAGTCAATTCAAAGAATGAATCATCTCATATTTTCATTATGTTTGGTCTCTACCTCATTGAGTCAATGTTCCAAGTCGCTTGTCATGTCGTTATATGTTCAAGGGAAGTATTCAAATGGAATCAACCTTTGCAGTCATAAATCCTTCTATTGTGTTGGGCGTCCTTGTAATAGTCTCTTGTGTTCACCATTACACCTTTGTGTTAGTTAACGCTCATTTTATTTAGCGTCTTACATCACTTTCCTATGTTGATCTGCAATGTATTCATCGAAAGACATGTTGTGAATCCTTGGGATGATAAATTATTATACTGCAAATAAATTCCTTATTTGTTGTTGATAGATTTTTTACCAATGGTTCTTTCCCTCTAGCCTACATCCTTTCTCTATCAAAACATTTCACCTATCCTATTACTCTAGCTTCATAATTTGGGGGGGAATTTGTTACATGGAATTTTCATCCTTTCCATGAACACAAACCTTGTATATTCTTTTGTTTTCTCAATCCCTAAAGTTATTATCCAAACCTTTATGGCAGATGAGCTCTAAAGTTTTTTCCTTTTCAAAAAAACATATCTAGAGAGGCTAACGCACATTTCCTTCTATCAAAGTGCACCAATACACCTTACACCATAGTAGAGTGTGTTGTCGACGCGTTTTGAATATGTATAAAGAGAATCAGATCCTGTATGAAAAGAAAAAATATAAATTTCGAGAAGCCTCTCGAAGGCTAATTCCTTCCATATAGGATGGATCTCACTCTCCTCCACCTTGGAAGGATACAACCTCATCCCTTCTCCCTTGATTTTCTCATCCCTTCCTCATCTCCTTTGGCCTATTAATAAATATTCACCTCATGGGATAAGGGGGTTAGAATGTGAGCAAGTAAATGTTGAAGAAATTAGGCCAGATCTATTTCTTTGTGGCTCTTCTTTGAGGAAAGACTCCATTGGAAAAGACTCTCAACACCAAGGATTTATAGTTGTAGTATTTCCCTCATTTTTTAAAACAAAGTGTTTTCCTTTCCATAAACATTAGGTAATTTAAGTTTATTATCTTTCTCCTTGGTCATTGATATAGATCTATTTGATTATCTTATATGTTTCCACTTGCTTCTTGTTGGATATAATCTTTGTGTAGGTTCCTCAATGTCAATTGATGCTAAAGCTTCAAGCTAGCAGGGACAACCTTCAGAAAAAGGTAAGGCTTCATTCTATCTAGGTAATCCAATCATCTACAGAAAGGTTTTCATTATTGTCTATGTTTTGTTCTAGATCTATACCATATAGGCTAAGGAAACAATATTTTTCCTCGTTGATTGAGAATTTCCGCTAACTGCTTCAAGTGGTAAAACACATGTGTGGTAAAATGCCTCAAAATAAACTTACAACTGAACTTGGAAGAATAAATATAGAGGACGTGAGCATGTATGGGTTCTTACTCAATCTAATTTAATTTCCTAAGTGTGATTTGGATGACTACAAGTAATAATTTTAAAACAAAATGTGCAAAGGGAGGTATTTCACTCTTTTCATCCTTTTCAATTCACCAATATTGCTTTATGGGTGTAATGTAAAGAGAATACTAATATTTAAATATTTTTTGTGTCCGTTGTTTGCATGAAGAGAGTGGAATAATCTATATTGGTTTGAAAAACAAATATGCAAGTGGAAAGAATTTAAGCTAATGTAAGTTTATGAAAATTGCCTAAACTAATAGTTCATTTTAACTTTTGAAATCAAGAAAGATGTGTGTAAACTACTCTAGTGTAAGCTATAAGGTCATTGGTAACCTTAAATCCCTATCCATAGAAAAGGAAATTTCAAATTGATTTCATCCATTACTTTAAAACTAATTGAAATGACTAAGGAAGTGTTACCGGAAATACTCACCTTCTACGGACAAAAGTTTTTTCCCTAGCCTGAAACACTCAAAGCTAGAACAAAAGAATCAAAACAACTAAAAGCACTTCCCCTAGATAAAATAGATGCTTGGAATGGATTCTTTTACCTATCATACACTGTGATATGATGGATTTTGGAGTGTTGGATCTGCACATATTCACCTACAAGAAATACTCAACAAAGCACATACAAGATCAAAGTACCAAATACAATCTATGATCCTATGTTGATGACTAAGGAGTTAAACATTGAAACAAGTGATTCATACACAATATAATTCATGGGAAAGGAAATTTTATTGCATAAATGGAATAAGAGAGAGAAATTACAACCAAAGCCTTAGTGTTGAAAAGTCTCTTCTCAAGTAAATCTTGTCTCCAAAGCTTCAAACTTGCCTACCAAATGCTAACTCTCCTTGGCTATATTTGGCCAGAGTTTTGATGTTTTAGCATAATATTCCTCTCTTTACCCATGGGGTGTAAGACATTACTTATAGCCATGGAAGGATAAGGAAGGTTGAGAATCTCATGGGTGTGGTGGAGGGTAGATCCTACAAGGATGGATATTGAATCCAGGCGGTCTAGAAGTGTAGGGATGAGGCTACGATGAAGCCAAGCTTCGAGAATCCTCTTGAAGCTGATTTTTTTTACCTTTAAAAATTGAGCACCACTCTTTGTCAATTGATACAGAGTGCTACCCTAAGTCCACCACTCACTGTATGAAGGCATGTGGTGGTGGAACCGCTGGTTGTTTAAGGAAAAAAGGCGTTACTCATAGGGGTAATTCACATTGACCACATGGAAAGTGCGGTGGTGGAAAAAGGTATGAAATTACTGATCCTAGACCACTTTGAACTTCACAACTTGGGGATTCAAGGTAAGTACTGGTATTTTATTCTCGTTACATGATGATGATGAGAAATGTGGGTAACAAAATCCCCCCCAAAGCATGAGGCTAGAGGGATAGGATAGGTGAAGGCTTTGCAAGAACAATTTATCACTTCGAGGAAAGAGTTCAATAATTGGGGATCTTCAACAACCCGATGCATTCTACAAGACATCAACACTTTGATTCGTGTCCATATGACTCTCATCATGACTGCTGACCAATACAATGCATATCCATGTGGAGTACAAACAAACATCGCTACTAGAATAAAGCGTAGATCCATGTGAAGAAGACTCAAACTTGGACATAGCTACCAGATATACAATGTAGATCTATGTTGTATAGACGCAAATTTGAGCACACTTATGACCATACAATTGTGGATCCATGCTATGACTCATACAAATACTCCATAGCAACCTAGCAAAGCAATGAGTGTTTGATAAATTCCCAGGGTCTTCATCTCATCTTCTACAAAGTACGATTCTATCCATGTGATTACAATGTCTTGATGTCAAACATGGTAGAAACCACTTGATTATCGGTCAATGATGAAAACCATTAACAAGTGAGAGGGAGATCACCATTGATGTCGATGATTCTAAAGGTACTCAAGTACAATCCCTCAAATGTGAATGGATGATTTGATGTTGAACACTCGGTTGAATCTTTCGATCAAAGGTCGATGATGTGAACCTATTTTTGAAAGAGAGAGAATCACTTGATGGTCTTTGGCTACTTAGAATGTCATCTAGAATCCTTGAGTTGTTCTCAAAATTTGATTTAATGGATTTTTCATCAACTCCTTCTCTAAGTCGAGCAATTTCTTTCTCAATTTTTTCAGAATATTGAATTCTCTTCCTGAGAAGAACTACTAGATCTTCCTCACTCTTCTTGGCCTCTTCAAATTGGTTTCTCAAATCAATAATAATATGATTTGTCTCTTCTTGTTATTTAGACAGTTTGTCTTTCAAAACTTTGTTTCTTTTCCTACATCTTTCAATTTCATCTACATCAACCATGTGTTCAACTTCTATGTCTAGTTCTGATTCCTCATCCAAGTTTGTTGTTCCTAAAAATAGGATTTCATTATCTTCACTCATTTCCTCATCTTCACTTTCTTCCTTGGAATAGAAGTTCTTCTTTTTCTCTTTATACTTNTCTTCATAGTCACTCTCCTCTTGTTTTGGGTGGGAACACTTATGGGAAAAATGTCCAATCCTTCCACAATTAAAACATTTCAAAGGTAGCTTAGCTTTGTATTTCCCAGTTCCTTTCTTAAGTTTACTTACAAAGAGGGATTCCTCATCATCTATATTCTCTGATTGATTTTTGGAAGGGACTTTAAAAGATGCTTCTTTCTTTGAGGTTTCATTTAGTCCATTTCTCATCTCATATGCAGTGAGAATTCCATGCAGCTCATCTACTGTCACCTTTTTAAAGTCATCTCGTTCCTCTAGGGTGGAAACCTTTGAGTCATATCTCATTGGTAAAGTTTTTAGCACCTTGCTTACCACTTCTTTTTCTTTCAATTCTCCCGCAAGACCTCGAATAACATTAACCACCTCATCTGCACGAAGAAGGTATTCCCCAATGTTCTCTTCTTCTCTCATTTTGAGGCTTTCAAATTTACTTTTATATGTCTGTATTTTGGACTCTTTAACCTTAGATGCTCCTTCATAGTTAATCTTCAATTTATCCCAGGCTTGTTTGGTAGATGTACATTGCATAACCTTGGTGAACACAGTGTTTGTTAAGCCACTCAAGATTGTATTAAGGGCTTTAGCATTGCCTTCATATTGGCCTAGTTCTATTGTGTCTGTAGGGTACTGGTTTCCCACAAGAACCTCCTTTTCAGTTGCAGCCCAAACCTTCCATCCAAGGGACATTAGATGGCATCTCATTCTGACACTCCAATATGCACAGTCTTTTCATGTAAATAGTGGAGGTATGTTAGTGGCCATGCCTTCTTTTTTATCCATAGTGGTTATCATAAAGGATCTACCTTCAAATGGTTAAATTGTGCTAAAGGAACCCTCTTTGATACCAATTGTTGGTGTATTGGTCAATACTGAGAGGGGAGTGAATCATTATTGTTATCTTTTTACTATTTTAACTACTTTTAAATCTATCATTAGAAACACATAACCACAAGAATACAAAGAACGTAATTTTAATATGGAATCCCAATAGGGTAAACCACCAATACATCCCAATATCCTATACTGCAAAATTGTTATTTACAAATAGTTTTTCCTGCTGCTATAGATAAGGATGGTATTACACCTTGTTTACCAATACTAATTGGAAGGAGGCTACAACCCTCTATTTTATCATCTACAACTGAAAGGATGCTACAACACTCTATTTACCAATGCCAATTGGAAGGAGGCTACGACCCCCTGGTTTATCAGCTACAACTGAAAGGAGGAAAAAAACCCCTGTAGGCATGTTTCCTACCCTAGCGCTACCTTGCCACCCTGATATGTTTCTCACGATTTATCTCCCACTGAATTCTGTCACACCCACTAGTCTCTGATTCTGATATGAAATTCGAACTGCAAAGACATTTTCCTTCTTACTCAGGTTGTTGCTTAAATACTTCTCAACATTTAAGCTTATTTCAACAGTCGCATCTCTTCAAACTTAACAAACACACCTTTCACTATTGTGCCTTTTCATATCTGAATATCACACCTTTTAGAACGTCCTTTCACGTTCTTCCATTGATCCTTCACCTCAGAGATCATTTCTGTAGCTTGGAAACCATTTCTGCACTGCTATCCAACGTTTGCAGGTGATTTCGCACTGCCAAACTTCTTTTCGCAAGATCAACTTCCTGATCCAATCAGATTCATTGATCCTATCTCTAATTCAATCTGGATCATCAATCTAACCATTGATTTTCGCCTTAAAATCGCCTTTCCGCGCCAAGATTTTGTTTCAGCAATTTCCCACAGTTGATCTTCATCGAGCATTTTCTTGACCGTCGATCTACAAATTGTGGGATATAGGATTCGGGATGTCGACTGTCTGCTTTTTCCTTTCTGCAAGTCTTCTTCCACACCGTTGATCTATTTCACAGGAACTAACTTCACCCATTCGATCTCTCTAGATTGCAGGATGGGGGATGCAAAAATGTAACATTTCGACTTTCCGTAAGCTCCTTCCGCACCGTCGATCTTTTGTGGAGTCTTTCTTGACCATTGATCTTACGGATTGCGGGATGCAGAATGCAGAATCACACTTTCTATTTTGGACTTCTACAATTTTATTCCACAACTTTGTTTAGGCATTGCGGGATGCGGAATCACACTTTCCTATTTTGGAATTCCGCAATTTTCCTCCACAACTTTGTTTCCGCATTTTCCTGGACCGTTGATTTCCTTGCGGATTTACCCCTGACCATCGAATCTTGATCTTTTGTGTAACTTTGGCTTTTCTTCCTATCTTTTGCGGGATGCTTCCTAACCGTTGGATCTTGTGCGGGATGCTTCCTAACCATCCATTCTAGCACTAATGTGGATCTGCATTCTGTCTTTGCAGATTATACAAAACTGATCCTCATTCATCAGATCTCATGCAGATAACTATGCCACCTCATCATCGTGTCATGTCATCTCTACCTTTGTCTACGCCGCCTCATAACTATGGCATGTCATTTTGTCTTTGCAGATTATACAAAAACTGATCCTCATTCATCAAATCTCATGCAGATAACTATGCTACCTCATCACCGTGTCATGTCATCACTACCTTCATCTATGCCACCTCATCATCATGCCATCTTTTCTTTACTCTGACTTATGTTGCATTAACTCTGCCATGGTATCTTTTTGCTTATCCTTTGTACTTCAAAAGCCATCACTACTTTAGTCTTTCATCATCATTAGGACACCATCATATTCCATGTCATCATCTGTGCCATGCCACATCCTCAGCTACTCCATGCCATCTCATTACTACTTTAGTCTTTCACTGAGTTTGTCATGCCATCATATCCACTGGTTATTCCTTTGTCATTCGTGAACACCTTCGACACCAATAACAACTATAACCCAAATTTTCCAACATGAAAACCAGTGCTAGGTTTAACGAGCATGACCAAAGTTTCGAGTGACATGCTCGCTTTTGGAGGGTTGGATCACCATAGATTCACCTATAATAAATACACAACAAAACGCATACAAGATCAAAGTACCAAATACAAACTATGATCCTATGCTGATGACCAAGAAGTTTGACAATGAAACAAGTGATTCATACATAATATCATTCATGGGAAAGGAACTTTTATTTCATAAATGGAATAAGAGAGGGAAATTACAACCAAAGCCTTAGTGTTGAGAAGTCTCTTCTCAAGTAAACCTTGCATATACACAATATCTAGTTCTAATTTTCAGCAGAGAGATTATCAGAAATGTGTGCACCCTGTGGTTGATGATGGTTATGAATTTATAGATCCAATTCCCAGTGATATATCTTGCAAAGAAATTGTCAGCTGTAATAGGCCAGCGTATCATCATGATGAATTCAAATTACAGAGATATGGTGAAAGCGAGTAGAAAGGTTCAGATCAACAATTGAGCTTGCATTTTCCTTTGACAGAGGTTGGGCAGTCCACATTCAGCATTAAGTCCAATGAAGACAACCATCAGCAAAAGTGTCTCAGTCAGTTGGAACAACAACAAGAAGAGGTATTTCCTTGTAAATTTGATGATCCTATTGCTGATTATTTGAATTCTATGAGCAGCATAGATGTTAAAATATTTCTGTCAGATGAAAGTTAGTTTTATCATTTGTTCAAACCACTTTCCTATTCGATGTACATTCCATTATTTTTGGGGTCGAGATCAAGAATTTTGTCAGCAAGTTTGTTTTTGACATGGCTTCAGTGGAAGCATGAGTTTACTTAATTAAGCATCAATACGGTGGTTAGAGTAGGAATAGGTAGGAAAATAAGCTCTTAATATGAGTAGCTAGGTCATTTTCAGTTGTTTTCATGAATAATCAAAGCGGGCTACAGGAAGATTGCAGGGGATCAATTATAAAAGACAAATGGCTCCATGCCCAATGGAACACTAGAGGATAGCTTTGAATTTTTGTTTTACAGGAAAGGCATTTGGTCTAGGGTTCTTGGGACCTCAAAGGGAGGTTCCCATCCCCAAGTAGGAGCCAGATGTTATCTCCTAAATAAATTAGGCTTAAATAGGTCAGACTCGAAGAATTCACTTTGTGTAGTAAGGAAGATTTCAGGGCACATTATGAAAGATTTTTTGTGTTTAATAAAGTTTGGAACACCTTGTACTCTATTTTTTCCCATTAAAAATCAAAGTTTAGCTTTCGGTGGCATAGGAGAACATGTCAACTATTCATTAGCCACCGAAAAGCCCAGCTTTCAACAGCCTAAAAATAGAATCCAAGGCTTCCAAGCCACCGAAATTGGCGTTTTTACTATGAAAATTCATCTTTTTAAAAAGATGATTCTGAGCGACTGGAGAATCATTTTTCAAAACAAGAAGAGGTTTTTGTTCCTAACATGTCAGAGAACAAAAACCTCTCTCATTTTTCCTACATATATCTCATATTTGGAGAATCAAATCCATATATGATCCCTAATTTTCGGATTCATAATTTCCCTATTTGACACATGTTGTTGAAATACAGTTCGAGGGAAAATGAAAATGAATCTCAAAACCCAAGAGAGGTTTTTTTATCAAAACAAACCAATATATAAAAACCTCTTTTGGTGTTTACACATGTGTCACATATTTGGAGAACCAAATCCATCTATGAGCCCTAGTTTTCAGCAGTTTGGCCAAATTTTCGGGGCAAAAGATGACCTGTCAGTCCTCCAGGTGGCATTTTTGACCTCATCTATCAGTCCATGAAGATTTGCTGCATATGTTGATTAGTTCGAAGATCAGCCTAGATCCCAAAAAAATCAATCAGTTGCTGAGGCAGGTGTGTGAGCTGGAAGTCATAGAGAGGGAAATCAAAAGAACAAATGGTAGGTTAACCAAGAGGAATGCAGAGTTGTATGATTCTCTATACGAGATAAAAAGAAAGTATACCAAGCTGGAGGAGTGTAATCGCAGGTTAAGGAAAGAGAAAGTAAGGCTCTGTAGGAAAATTAGGTTGTCCAAGTTGCAAACAATGAATTCTAGCCCCCAACCTCAAGCTCACCAGAAGCTGGAAACCCTAGTAGAAGTAGCAATGAGCTTTTTTGACCCAGAAGCAGCCTGCGATACTGCTGCCATCCCAAACCCTAGGCAAGCTGCAAAGACATCAAAGGGTCAGCTCTAAAACCTTGAAACAGCAGAGTAAAATGTAATGACATTTTTTTATTAAAAATTTTAAAACAGAGCTTTCGGTGGCTTAGGCGAACATCGCAGTTGTTCATTAGCCACTGAAAACAGAGCTTTCAGCAGCTTACAGGCCCAGATTTTTTCTTTCTTAGCCACCGAAAGCGCAGAACCATGTAGAAAGGAATAGTTCCACACATAACCGACTTTGGTTGATCCAAACACCTCATGGATGATTTATAAGGTTGAAAATTAATTAAAGACACCCGTATCTTGGGTCTATTCCAGTTTTGAAGGTGCCAGCGAGGTGAAGTAAGGTCACAAACCTTACCTACTTTGACAAAGTGTGACTTGTATGCCAGATAGCAAGTCCAAGTTCAAATTCAGTGTTCACTGCAGTTATTAAAGAGTTCAAGGAGTAAGAAAGTGTTGGAGTTAGGTAGATTAGCACTTAAGTTAGGTTTTTTGACCTAATTTTTGCAAAATAGTTATGTTTATCTATTTTTAGTAAATTCGATCCGATTTTTCAAGATCTGAAATAAATTTTGTAAAGGCTATAAATCCTATTACTAATGTTGAAGCAAGGGTTCGACTTCGGAGACTTTTAGACCTGTATTGTAATCAAGCTTCTCATGTTCTTCATCATTTAATATAATCTCTTTTGCCATTATATGTTCAGGTTCCATCTCCTTCAAATATTCTGTACTTGTGCTTGAATGTTTGATTCAGGTTTATTCTTTTTGTCTAATACCAGATAGTTGTCATCCTATCTCTGTGTTGATGAGTTGAATTGCAAGTATCTTTCCTTGTTATGATTAGCCATTCATATGTGAGTGCCTTATATATGAATCTTCCAGCATAGTGAGTTATTCATTTATTCACCTTTAATACAAACCCTCTAAACATTGATAGTTAGAAACCTTATCTATTTGATTGAGTATTATGCATGTCTTGAGTGAGTGAGATCGTATTGGTCATCTGACTTGATCCATTTAGAAAACAATTAAAAATATTGAAGTTACCAGGCATCCTTGAGCTACAACCTATAGTAGTTTCTTGGAAAGCTAACAAATTGGCATCGTTGCCGGGGAGAAGAGATTGAAGCCCAGCTTCCCTGGGGGATGACATAGGCCCTACTTTGATGATAGACAAAGTTGGGACACTATTTAGGTTGTAATCATCTATCTGGTGACTCCATTGGAATAAGGTGGCTTCAAGAAGACCAAGTACCACAACAAATCCTCACATGCCACCAATAACACCTGTTTCAGATCCTGAAAATATTATAAGGAGAGGAAGAGCTTCACAAAGGTAGGCTTCCAGATCTGCAAGGGGAGCTGCATCAAGTACTTCCAGAGGTATTTCTCATGTTACATCAAATAGAAATCCCTTAAATATTCTTCTGCTGAAGCACATAATTCTCAAGAATTTATAAGTGAATCAGAAAATTTTAGGGTTGAGGAATCTTCAAGCACTGCTACTTGTGTAGATCCAATCCCTGGAGACTCCACTGAGGTAGATCTACCACAAATACTTTCTCAGCTACTACCCACACTAGAAGTATCTTCTTCTGCCCTTTCCATACCCATATCCAATATCGCTACACCTCTTACCAAGATGGAAAGGATCCTCGTTGCCAGATATGCCCCTCTAAATTTTCCTAACCCCATTTTTGTTATGCCTACTGGAGATTATCTAAAATATATAACTAAGTTTACTGGGGAGGGAGACTTTACAGCTGAGGAGCATTTAGAGGCATTCTACAGTTATGCTAAGAATATAAACATTGAACAAGAAGATGTGTGGACTAGGGTTTTTGTGCAAAGTCTAGATGGTTAGGCTAGGAAATGGTTCAAAGAATTACCTGCTGGATTAGTGGCTGGCATTGAAGCCCTAGATGACATATTTTTGAAGCATTGGGGAGAAAGAAGAGACCACCTTTACTATATCACTGAATTTAGCAATTTGAGGAGAAAGAATGGTGAGTCTGTTTCAAATTTCGCAAAAAGATTTAACAAGATGTTCAGCAAAATCCCTGCTGAGATCAGGCCTACCAATACTTCAGCCAAAATCGCTTATGCCAATGCCTTTGATTCTAAGTTTTGTCTTCTTCTCAAAGAAAGAAGATATGCTTCTTTGTCACTCATGCAAGATGTTTCTCTTGAAGTTGAGTCTAATATTGTTGCATCTCAGAATTTTAAGGGAAAAATGTACAGGAAGAAGCAACCCTCATATCCTTTAGGGGCTTCTTCATCAGAGAATAAAATGGAGAAAATGGCCAAAATGTTGGACAATTTGACAGCTAAAATGTCTAGACTTAAAGACTGATGGAAAATACCTGTGAGAGGTAAAGGGATAAATGATTTTGCTCCCAAAAACCCTAATTTTGTCCCTTACAAAAGAAATAAACCACCAACTCAGATCCTTCAAATGGATAGGAATCAAGCTGAGGATCAAAGAATCAGAGCTCCTTTCCAAAATGTTGTGCTAGAAGAAGAACAAGAGCTTACATAGGGAGGAGGATGTGAAGAAGACAACATCAATTGCATGGAAGATGAAGTTGACCACTCCTTTTTGACACAAGCAGATTATGAGGAAGCCCTCATGAATGAGCAGATGACTGAAGAAGCCTTGTATCAAGTAGATGATCAAGGAGGTTACAATCTAAGGTCCAGAATTGTTTCTCCTGTAAAGAAGAGTCCTGCCCCCACAAAGAATCCTCCTCCTCCTGCTAAAAATATTGCTACTCCTACAAAGAAGATGGTTGCTCCTCCAAAACAGCAGCAAAGGCCCTTATAGCCATCATCCCATGATCCTATGCAGCTCAAATCTCCATCACAAGAGGTAATAACTTCTGACAAGATGTATTGTTCTTTCAATCTTGAGTTAGAAATTCATAAATTGAAAATCCCTTTTCCATTGATAGAACTGATGAAGAATGATTCATTTAAGTCATCTATACTGAGATCTCTTCAACCAAGGACACCCATAGATGTTGACTTTGTAAATTTGCAAGATGATAATCCCACAGTAACCCTAGGTCCTATGATTGAAGAGCTAGATGAGTCTTGTCCACCCTTCTATATATCCTTGAAAATCCATGACAAGATCCTTCACAACTGTTTGCTCAACTCAGGAGCACCCCACAACCTAATGCCAAAAGCAGTGATGGATGAGCTTGGCCTAAACATTACAAAACCCTACCATGATCTTTTCTCTTTTAACTCTAGCAAGGTCAAATCCCTAGGCCTCATAAAAGACCTTGTCATAAACCTCTCTCAGCTGCCTTCAAAGAGTATAGTGATGGACATAGTGGTGGCTGACATCCCACCTAAGTTTGGCCTCCTCTTGTCTCGCTCATGGAGAAAAAGGCTTGGTGGTACCCTACATATGTATCTTGCATATGCTACAATCCCAATGTTTGGAGGAGAGACCAAGAGACTCTACAGATAAAATCAGCATGCCTATATCATCAGTAATGAAAAGAACTCTGTAAATAATCCCATCTATGCAATAGACACAGACTTTGGGGCATGCATTCTGCAGATAGATGATTCCCATCCAATAACCATGCAGCTTACAAGGCCCACCTATCAGCAACCTGAAGAAGTAACCACCTCTATCTGGAGCATGTTTTTTGATAAGGAGCCAGCTGATATTTTTCCAAATCTGTTTCAAGATCCAGTTGCTGATAATATCATGCAAGAATATTCATCCCTGTCATTAGAATTTTATCATGATATTCCCATATTTGACAAATACAGTGATGAAGAAGAAGATTTTAAGGTTTGGAAAGTTTTGTCCACTTATGGGATTTCATCTAGTTCTACTTTTCAGTGGAGAGATGATCAGAAATGTGTGCACCTTATGGTTGATGATGGTTATGAATTTGTAGATCAAAATCCTAGTGATATATCTTGCAAAGAAATTGTCAACTATAATAGGCCAGCGTATCATCATGATGAATTCAAATTACAGAGATATGGTGAAAGGGAGAAAAAAGGTTCAGATCAGCAATTGAGCTTGCATTTTCCTTTGACAGAGGTTGGGCAGTCCACATTCAGCATTAATACCAATGAAGACAGCCATCAGCAAAAGCATCTCAATCAGTTGGAACAACAACAAGAAAAGGTATTTCCTTGTAAATTTGATGATCCTATTGTTGATTATTTGGATTCTATGATCAGAATATATGTTAAAATATTTTTTTCAGATGAAAGTCGGTTTTATCATCTATTCAAACCACTTTCCTATTCGATGTACATTCCATTATTTTTGGGATCGAAACCAACAATTTTGTCAGCAATTTTGTTTCTAACATGGCTTCATTGGAAGCATGAGTTTACTTGATTAAGCATAAGTATGGTGGTTAGAGTAGGAATAGGCAGGAAAATAAGCTCTTAATATGAGCAGCTAGGTCATTTTTAGTGGTTTTCATGAATAATCAAAGCGAGCTATAAGAAGATTGCAGGGGATCAGTTATAAAATACAAAGGACTCCATGCCCAATGGAACACTAGAGGATAGGTTTGAATTTTTGTTTTACAGGAAAGGATTTTGGTCTGGGGTTCTTGGGACCTCACAGGGAGGTTCCCATCCCCGATTAGGATCCATATGTTATCTCCTAAATAAATTAGGCTTAAATAGGTCAAACTTAGAGAATTTATTTTGTGTAGTAAGGAAGATTTCAGGGCACATTATGAAATATTTTTTGTGTTTAATAAAGTTTGGAACACCTTGTACTCTGTTTTTTCCCATAAAAAATCAAAGTTTAGCTTTCGGTGGCTTAGGAGAACATCTCAACTTTTCATTAGCCACCAAAAATCCCAGCTTTCGGCAGCTTAAAAACAGAATGTAAGGCTTCCAAGCCACTGAAATTGGCGTTTTTACTATGAAAATTCATATTTTTAAAATGATGATTCTGAATGACTGGAGAATTATTTTGCAAAACACTCAGAGGTTTTTGTTCTTAACATGTCATAGAACAAAAACCTCTCTCATTTTTCCTACAGGTATTGCATATTTGGAGACTCAAATCCATATCTGAGCCCTAATGTTTGGATTCAGAATTTCCCTGTTTGACACATGTTTTTGAAATACATATTGTGGGAAAATGAAAATGAATCTCAAAAAACTAAGAGTTTTTTGCTCACAAAATTACTCACAAAAAAACAATATACAAAACCTCTTTCGGTTTATACACAAGTGTCACATATTTGGAGAACCAAATCCATCTCTGAGCCCTAGTTTTCAGCAGTTTGGCCAAATTTTTGGGGCAAAATATGACCTATCAATCCTCCAGGTGACATTTTCGACCTCATCTATCAGTCCATGAAGATTTGCCACATATGTTGAAGATTTCAAAGATCATCCTAGATCCCAAAAAAATCAATCAACTACTGAGGCGGGTGTGTGAGCTGGAAGTCTTGGAGAGGGAAATCAAAAGAACAAATGGTAGGCTAACAAAAAGGAATGTAGAGTTGTATGATTCTCTACAAGAGATAAAAAGAAAGTATACCAATCTGGAGGAGATTAATATCACGTTAAGGAAAAATAAAGTAAGGCTCTGCAGGAAAATCAGGTTGTCCAAGTTGCAAACAAGGAATTCTATCCCCCAGGCTCAAGCTCACCAGAAGCTGGAAACCCTAGCAGAAGTAGCAATGAGCCTTTCTGACCCAGAAGTAGCCTGTGATACTGCTACCATCCCAAACCCTAGGCAGGCTGTAGAGACATCAAAGGGTCATCCCTAAAACCTTGAAACAGCAAAGTAAAGTGTGATGACATTTTTTGATTAAAAATTTTAAAATAGAGCTTTTGGTGTCTTAGGAAAACACCGTAGCTGTTCATTAGCCACCGAAAACAGAGCTTTCAGCAGCTTACAGGCCCAAAATTTTGATTTCGTAGCCATCGAAAGTGCAGAAACATCAAGAAAGGCATAGTTCCACTTAGAACCGACTTTGGTTGATCCAAACACCTCATGGATGATTTATAAGGTTGAAAATTAATTAAAGGCACCAGTATCTTGGGTCTATTCTAGTTTTGAAGGTGCCAGCGAGGTGAAGTAAGGTCACAAACCCTACCTACTTTGACAAAGTGTGAATTGTCTACCAAATAGCAAGTCTGAGTTCTAATTCAATGTTCACTGCGGTTATTAAAGCATTTGAGGAGTAAGAAAGTGTTCGAGTTAGGTAGATTAGAACTTAAGTTAGGTTTTTTTACCTAATTTTTGCAAAACATTTATGTTTATCTATTTATGGTAAATTCGATCCAATTTTTCAAGATCTGAAATAAATTTTGTAAAGGCTATAAATCCTGTGACTAATGTTGAATCAAGGGTTTGACTTAGGAGACTTTTAGAACCTTATTGTAATCAAGCTTCTCATGTTCTTCATCATTTAATATAAGCTCTTTTGCCATTATATGTTCAGGTTACATCTCTTTTCTGTTTTGTACTTGTGCTTGAATGTTTGATTCGGGTTTATTCTTTTTGTCTAATACCAGATAGTTTTCATCTGATCTCTGTGTTGATGAGTTGAATTGCAAGTATCTTTCCTTGTTATGATTAGCCATTCATATGTGAGTGCCTTATATATGAATCTACCAGCATAGTGAGTTATTCATTTATTCACCTTTAATACAAACCCTATAAACATTGATAGTTAGAAGCCTTATCTATTTGATTGAGTATTATGCATGTCTTGAGTGAGTGAGGTCTTATTGGTCATCTGACTTGATCCATTTAGAAAACCATTGAAAATATTGAAGTTACCAGGAATCCTCGAGCTACAACCTAGAGGATTTTCCTAGAGAGCTAACAGAGGGGAGATCCTACAAGGATGGATCTTGAAGCTAGGTGATCCAGAAGTGTAGGGATGAGGTTTCCACGAATCCAAGAGTCGAGAAGCCTCTTGAAGATTCTTTTTTTTTACCTTTAAAATTCGAGCACCGGTCTTTGTCAATTGAGATAGAGTGTTACCCTAAGTGCACCGCTCACTATATGAAGGCATGTGGTGGTGGACCCGTTGGTTATTTAAGGAAAAAAGGTGTTACACATAGGGGTAACACACATTGACCACAAGAAAAGTGTGGTGGTAGACAAAGGTATGAAATCACTGATCTTGTCCCACTTTGAACTTCACAACTTGGGGATTCAAGGCAAGTACTAGTATTTGATTCTCATTACATGATGATGATGAGAAATGTGTGTAAGAGGAAGCAAAAAAAATTGTGTTTTTTTGGTAATCTGTTAGAATGCGTGAACATCCATGTGGACTGCAATTGTGAAGAAACAAGCTAAATAAACATAATTATGTTAAATCCACATGGAGCTTATTGGTCATAGTCAAGTGATAGTACGACCTGAGAGTTGGAGTTTCTACATTATAAACTAGCGTGGCTAACCACACATACCATCAAAGCGATAACGTGGGATTGGGGTTACAATGATTGCACAGTAAATCAATGCAACTGAAATAAGAAATGACCCAAGTGATAGCATGGTTTTTGAATGAATAATTATGTGAGTTCACTTGAAATAGGCACAAAGTACCATTTGGGACAAAAGATGAGAATAAAATGGTCTTTGGGCTACAAAACTCACCATTTATGGGTATGAATAGAAAGGGTATGATCCTACAACAAGTACCAAATTAGTAAAAATAAGTTGGAAACCTATATATGATCAAATAAAGAAAAAATGCAAAGCAGAGTTGTCAATTGTGAGATAAATCTCCTTTCCTTATAGGTTGCAACTAAGGAAATAGTACATTAATGGGTAGTATGAATAATATTATCATGTTGAATCCATACAAAAAATATAAGAGCTACTTTTGTGATTAAACTTACTAAAATGATATGGAAACAAAACAAATACATGAGTTTCAATTAAATGATTAATTTCTAGTAGAAAATATTTGCATACAATGGTATCACCTTGATAAATGTAGTTTCCAAGGGTAATCCAACACTTCCTTTGGGAGGGTACTTTAAATTCTCCCTAATTTGTCTCAAACTAACTTGAAGTTGTGAAGGAAAACACTTGCTTCTTTAGCAAAAGTTCAAGGGAGCTTGAAATGCCAATGAATGGTAAGTATGTGGATGGAAGAGCTCCAAGAAAATTCTTATAGCATAACCTTGCTCTAAATTTTCTTATGGAATGAATGCATGTGGCTTCCTTTAATAGTCAAATTGGAGGTGTTTAAAGAATTAATTCATGATGTGAATTCTCTTCTTCGTGAAATGGTTTACATCTAAAATATGGGGCTACTGAATGCCCAACTACCTGGTAGAAGCCAATTTGAACCTCTTTAGCACTCAAAATGCAGTTGGGGAGCTTTGAATGCAATGAAAAATATATGATTCTACCCATATGCATAGATGAGCAATTTTTCAAGGATTTTTTCATGATATCACATGGACTCCCCTTTAATGAAACTAGATGGGTCAACAAAAACTTAACTATGAAAAAACAACTTCATTCCACATGTTGATTTTCTATAAGAACAAAGTTTTGTGAGTTGCATGTTGTATGTTGATGACGTATTTCTGTAAAAAATGTTAAAATGTCACAGATGTGCAAAATTTAGGTGATAACAACTACCCTTCCTACAAATAATAAAAACGGGGCCCATGTATAGGAAGCCACAACTAGTTTTGACTAGTGGGGTTATCAATGTTCCTACTAGCACATCAAGGATTCAATTTTCTATGCCATGGATCATTAAAGGAATTGGTGGAAGTCACAATTAAGAATATATTACCATTCAAAAGTTTCTATGCATTTGAACGAATTCAATTTAGGGAAAATTTTAAGTATCCATACTTTTCTTAAAGTGTAGAACATTTGTGAATCTTATTGATTCTTAAATTTTCAACCATAAAATGTTTGATGGATTTTTTTGTAAAAATATTCAAATTTCTAAGAAATTTACATATACTTTGTATAGTTTTGGCAATTTTAGAGTAAAAAAAATTATCCCATGGAATTTGGGTGAATCATATTTTTTAAATGGAAATTGTCGAAGATTTTTTTGTAAAAAGGCATTGAAAAATAGCCCATGGGATAAATTTTTCCCCTATAATTTTCCCTAATTTAAATTCACATAGTCATGAAACCTTTAAAATACTTGTGCAAAACAATGTTGTACAAATTAGAAAACATCAAAATAAATGAAAATTGGAAGCAAGTGTATACTTGTGCCAAACAATGGTTGTACAAATTAGAAAATATCAAAATAAATGAAAATTGGAAGCAATTGTTCATTGAAAAAAAAGAAGCATATGATAGTGAAACTAATCTTAAGGATAGTGAAGCTAGTGGTGACAATACTAGGAAATCAATTACAAAGACATTGATGCATGGATTCACTTATACACACACTATCTATGACCTCGCAAACAAACAAACTAATAATGCACCTCCCATAGGATACTAACCACTAAATATTTTCCAAGATAAGTACAAATAAGCTTCACATCACTATTCTATGGAAATAAATGCTCAAGTGATTTACTCAAAATATTCATGTATCAAAACATTTCTCAATGGGAAGTATTGCACAAGAATCATAAATTTTCTTACCACACAACAAACCTATTCTACAAAGAAATTTGCATCATCCTAAACCAAGTATTCAATATTATGTGGATTAGGATAAGAAAAAACCAATTAATAGGAAGAAAACTAGCTGCAAAAGAGGTAAATTAAAACCAAATTTAGATCACATTCTTAAATTAGATATTGGATACACTAGACTACCATCAACAAAAGTGAAACAAATTCGTAATCAACATACTACCATCAACAAAAGTGAAACAAACTATATGAAATGATTCAACAACTAAGACCACCAACATTATTTGTGTCCTTTAGTAGTGCAAAGCATCTTTGGCAGTCATTGCTAAGTGTACTAAACATATGAAACCAAAAAACATAAGAACAAGAGAAGATAAAATAGGTCCAAATGAGCCACATTCGTTAATTAGAAATGATCATCTGAATTGTGCATGTTATTATAGAAACAAGATGAACTTTACGACAATTAATATCTCATGACCACAAATACTATGGAGGAAATGAAAATTTCTTATATGTCATGGAATTCCAAAATAAAGGAAGTTAAAATGGGCATGGGTTAATTTGGACCAAGTTTGCACTATTAATACAATAGAGACACAAATATTGACATAGAAAATCTTGTAGACAATTACTCGACAACTAACTCAATAAATTTGACAAACGAACTTAGAGCACTGCAACATCACCATTAGATAAGATGTTATAAGAAACACATAAATGATAATTTTATCATCAATTTCCCTATTCCACCAATGAAAACCATGAAGATACTTGAACCTTATGAATTTAACAACAATAGAACAAAAGAAAATAACATAAAACCTATATTTTCCATAATAAATTATTTTAGGTATGATGAAACTATTACGTTTGATAACTTTTTTAGCAGCCTAGGCCTAACAAATTATGAGTACATACCTGTCATGTAATGTAGTTTCTATAAAACTATAACTACTTAAAAGAAATCCATTAGATGCCTAAGCAAACAAATTTTCATGGCACATTTTAGTAGTTTTATCAAGAAACAGACCTTGAATTTATACTAAACTCATATGTAGTTGTATCATATTATACCTCCTACTTGAAAAGAAAATAGGATAAGACACTTACATCAATCTTTAGGCACATAAAAGAAAATCATGAGAAAATAAAACTCAATATCAAGAACAGCATTAGTAGTCTTGGAGAGACATTAATAAACATGTAATAAATGTCATCACAACAAGTTGTCCATATTGCGCTATCACTACCATTGAATGTTAGTTCATAGTAGTGTACTTTCATTACCACAACCCATCAACAACAACATGAAATTGTTCTAAAAATAAACATAAAAAGAACAAGGAATGTTAACCAAGTGAATTTGAAGACATAATTTGTCCATAAATTATTGAACAATTGATGACATATGTCTAGTAGAATATACTATATTAATTTCCTAAAACAATTGATGACATATTTCTAGTAGAATTTGCATCTAGTTATATGAAAAATAGTTAGAACACAAAAGGAACAACAAACCATATCTTATCAGATATGTAAAGTATAATAAACATAATGACATCAAAAATTAGTATAGACGGAAATTGAAAATATATATTTGATATTGACACAATAAGAATATGATTGAAGGAACAACACTTAACATGAAAGAATGTCTATGTTTCACTAAAACAAACTATATAGAAAAATGAACCAAATTTTACATTTTCTACAATAGTTGTATGGGGTGACATTGAAGATACAATACATGAAATAAAAACAAAAGATGAACAATTATTCATCATTATTAGCTCACATAGCAATAAAGAAGAATCCACTCAAACAACTCAAGAGATGAATGAGCAATATAAAAAGTATGACTTTGAATCTTGTTTGCGACATTTTCAATGCACCAATAACATGACACTGCCATCACATAGGCCCTGTGAATTTTTCAAATAACCACATATACTAGAGAACAGAAAGTTCTACAACCGTAGACAACAAATGTAGTACATGAAATATTAACAAAACAATAGACCAAATGAACCAATACCTTTATTTCTGATATCAAGTGTTGAAACATGCAAAACTATCAAAGCGATAATAATTTCAAATATAGTAAAGGAAGTGTTAAATGCTAATGGTGTTACATTACACTCTAAATTCTATATGCCCTTTAACAAGAGAAATTGTCTTTCGCTAAACAATGAAAATCTAGACACATTGTCAAAGAACAATTACCAAATATTGTGGTTCTAGTTGATGAACCATTACTCCTCGGTGAAATGGCTCTTTAACAAATCAATAAATGCTTGCATGAAAATTGCATAAGTCGACATTGTGCTTTTGCAATGTTGACATGATATTCTCAAGAGACTTATGCCAAGCACATCCTCTAAGAGACTCCTTAATATTTGTCAACCCAAGGTCTTAAAAACACATAAGTGCATATGAGTTTTGGAAGGAAAACATAAAATTATACAAACTAGATATGACAATGCATAAAAAGACACATGTTTTATGAATGTACAAAACAAAATGATATTAAACCGTCAATTGGACAAAGATATCAATTACATTAATGACCATTTCTATAGGTGATTTCCTCTAGACCTAGTATATCCTTGCATATCATATCAAAACATATATTTCCAAGGAAAAATGAAAAGAAGCTTTCATTAGCAAATGAAAAACAAATAACTCTTCATGCGATTGATAAGTATGAAAGTCTTGGAGCAAATTATTTTACCAATAAAAAGACAATAAAACTACTATCAACAATGTTAGAAGGTGAAGTCAATATTTAAATCTATGATTTTTTCTTGTACAATGGTACATGACTATTCCAAGGCACAACTTGTATGCTTCATGGATATTGTAAGGGGGTTGGCCAAGCCCACCCTACTTAGAGTATGGGGGAAGAGCCCCCAAGGTGAAAACATCTAGACCTTTCTAGTGTATTTTGGTTCCTTGTGGAACCCTCATATGTATTGTATAAAAGGGAACTGACCCCTGGAATTGTATCATAAAAAAAGAGAAGAAAGCATTATAATTTTTTATCCAAGTAATAATTAAATATCAAATCTCCCATTGCCATGCAATTTTACTTGTGCATAGTAGAGTTTCCTTGTAAATCTCATGTTCTATTCTTCTTCTTTTTTCTCATGTTCTTTCTATTTTAAACAATCATATTTAAACAAAACATTCTAGTCAAACTATATGCAAGAAAGTATACTACAGAGGATAGGATTATTCAATGGCATTGAAGGAATAATTAAAACATATAGAACAAATAATAATGATTTCGATGTTATAGACTGACGAGAAAGTTGCTCAATAGAACACAGTGGAGGGAGGGGGATTCTAGGGTTAGGTGTTTAGGCCAAGCGGTGGGCGGCTAGGCCGCATAGGTCTGCGTGCAGGCGGCTGATCAGGTGGGTCTTTGAGCCCCCTTAGGAGGTTCATGGCTGCCATGGGGCCTCAAGGTCTCAACGCGATGGAGGGGGAAGTTGGAAAAGGAAACGAGAGGTAGGATGGTGGTGGAGACGGTGGCGGGAGGTAGGCAGGAGTCGGGTCAGGAAAGAAGTATGGCCTGGGGGGGTGTTTGCCAAAATCCTCTGCTATTCCGACAATCCAAATCAAATATGAGACGGTTAGAGGTAAGATTGAACTTTGGAAGGAGAAGGCCCTCATCGGGAAATTTGTGGGGATCTGGCCACAGGAGAAAGATCTGGTTAAACGGATAAACAGTGTATGGAACCCTAAAGGGAATTCTGATCTGCAGCTGGGATCTAAGGGTTTCTTTACTATCATCTTTTTCAACCAGGAAGACAGAGATAGAATCATGGAGGGAGGCCCGTATTTTTTCTTTTCGGCTGGATTATACCTCCATCCATGGAAAGAACGTTTTAACCCAGAAACAGAAGACATGACGGTTGCCCCAGTTTGGATTCACCTTTTCTCACTACTAGGTGAATACTAGCATCTGGACACACTGAAGGACATAGGGAACACCCTTGGGGAATTCATAAAAGTAGTAGAACAAACTAAGGTCCAGCAATATACCTCATTTTCCCAGATCTGTTTCTATATGGACCTCTGCAAGGAAATCCCAGAAGCGATCAATTTAAACTAGGAAGACGAGGAATGGATTCAGCCCATTGACTATGAGCAACTCCCCTTTCGGTGCAGGCACTTCCATGACTATGGTCATCTGGGGAAGAACTGCCCAAAACTAATCCCTAAGGTTGGATCCTATGACCACCATCAGGAAAGGGAAGCAAAAAAAAACGGGTTCACACAAGTAAAAAATAGACGAAGAAGCAAGGGCGGCAGGACATCCAATGCAAAGAAGGAGCAGGTGATAAAGACGCAGCAATCCAAAAACCCCTTTGAGGTGCTAGGGAGGGAGATGGAGGAAGGAGATATCTCTAAGGAAAGAACCGTAGTAGAGCATAAGGAAGGATTGGACAATGCCCCAGAGGAGGAGGAAGCGCAGCAAATGGACGTGACTATGGAGGAAGAAGGCGGAGATATGGAACTGGGCGAGCTAGATCTGGACACAATTGAGGAAGAATGTGGGAAGAAGGGACAGGCTTATGTGTCTCGACTCTAGATTGAACTCCTTCACTAAGCAATCATTAGAACTCGTTCCTGTGAGAGTCTAGGGATTGACCTAGATCCAAAAAAAGGTAGCAAGAGGAAATATCTAGAAGAGGAGCTACGAAGGGGAGGAAAGATGAATAAGCAACGTATTGCCATGGTAGGTGTTAAACTCATTGAGTCAAGCCAATATCCAACGATCAAGGTGGCCTTCTCTGAAGTTAACAAGGTTTTTCAATGAAGCTCATATCTTGGAATATAAGGGGGTGTAGCAACTCTAGGAAGTGGAAAACCCTAAATAGGAAAATCAAGCAGGAAAACCCGGATATCCTTTTCCTCCAAGAAACTAAGTGTAGTTTTGAGGGCTTAGAGAAAATTAGAGACAAAATATGGAAAGGCAATCATCTAATGGCCCTAAATGTTGTGGGTCAAGCGGGTGGAGTTGCAATTCTCTGGAAACTAAGGGTTGTTGAGCTCTCTGATTAGCGAGCAAACAAGTTCGCTCTTATGGCAAATTTACACATCCTGGACTTGGGAGTGAAGGGTTTGCTGGGAAATGTTTATGGCCCCAGCAGCTTCCCTGAGAAACAGGCCTTCATTGATTTCCTTAGCTGGTGTAGAAGGAGCAATTCGACGAAGACCGACTTAGTCGATCAGCCGACTAAGTCGGTCGGCCAACTAACTAGAAAGATTAATCGGCTAACTAACAGTCGTGTCGGTTCACCGAAACAGGTAGTTATTTTGTAACTATTTGTAACTTGTATATATTAGGCTGTTGAGCCAAGCAAGAACGCAGTTCAGTTCTCTGCCTTGTATGAACTCATTACATTAATATAATCTATTTTCCTATCTGTTCTTGTCTCTTGTATCTAATTTATAGTTATGTTTAGTATGTATTATTGGTAACCTTATGTGATCTGTGAGATTACAACATTGGTTCCGTTGTCGGTAGTACATGTCTAAAATATATGCTCACATATGATACCAAAGCAGGAGATCAAGGACTGGTGGGACCGTAAAGTTGCGAACTACTTGCAAAATTACGCAAGACGAAACAGATTAACAGTCGCTGATGCTAGAGCCAGATTTTTCACAGAGACACATGAAAAATTCGTCAAGTCTGTGCCACAACTGTTGAAGCAGCTTCTGGATGAGAAGACCGGACACGATTAAAGAACAGCAGTTGCTAGATAAACTATTTCGAGGGGGACGAACAAATCTGTTGGAGTGGTTTGAGAAAATCGTCAACGACTTCTGTAAGGAGCAAGCAGTTGAAGACCGAACGTCGGTAGAAACTGTCAAAGCGAAATTCTACACATATTTCACCGAACAATTCTTCTGCTCCCTACCGACCTTGTTGTTCAAATTCTTGATAGAGAACGGAGCAGGCCACATCATCGAACCTAGACCACCACTGTGCGAACAGGCACCAAACACCAACTGGGCAGAAAAACAGAAGAAGTGGGAGAAATTTATTACAGAAAGGGAGTGGGAGTACTTCCTGAGCAAGTTATTCGAACTATCTGGGCTTTCTAAAAAGCATCGGGTAGGCTATGGGGGGGTAGCTGGTCTTGTGTCGGAGGTAGAGTATAGTGGATCCTAGTCGACCTCAGGAGGATAGACGTCACCAGTGATGAAAAGTAGACCGTAGAAGACTTAAAGAGAATAGTATTGTACGGAAGTATGTCGGACATTCAGAAACAAGAAAGGGACGAGAGACAACAGAGAAGGGAAGCAAGACGCGAAAGAGCCGATGGGCTACACAGAGAACAAAACCCTAGGGAGACCGACCGTGAAGAGAATCCTCCAGATTCGAGTCATGACCGACAGGAAGAGGGTGTCGAACAAGAGGTGTCCCCTACAGAGGAAGAAGTATGGATAGAGCAGCCAGAAGATCTCCAATTAACCGCTCCCAGTGAAGGAACGACCCTTTTCCCATTAAATCCACATACCAGAATACAGACTATTGTCGAAGACGACCTTCGACTAAGAGCTGGTGACTATAGTATCTGGATTCGACTAGGTGATGATATGTACACCGGACGACATCTTGTCATACGCCGACCATTCGAAGGGAACTGGGTGACGATTCAAGCAGCACCCTCCCTCCGAAGTATCCACTTGCTCTTACCGACATAGGAAGGAGCCCCCCCCCCCCCGCCAAGTACAACTTTTGAAGGAATTGAACACGCAGACCTGTGTACATAAAGTTTCATTGGACCATCAACAGTAGAAATCCACAACAACCCACTGTACGACGAAGACGAATCGACCACCGACGGAGGTACCAGTTTCGTCGACCAAAATTCCGCAAGAGCAACTACATCAACAATCCCACCACTTTCACCACCACCGGCACCTCCGACCCCGCCAAATTCTGAGAGCAGTGAAAGTGAATCAAACATGGGTCACAAAACAGCTCACATTCCCCTCTACGAGGGGGATGAAGACCCCAGATGACATTGGTTCATCTGTGAGTTGATATGGGATGCAAACCAGGTGAAGGATGAAGACCGACAGATGGCTCAGTTCGCAGGAGCCTTACGAAAAAAGGCCCTAACCTGGTACATGACGTTTTCGGAAAGGAAACCCAGAGCAACGAAAGCTGAGATTAAAGCACAGTTCTTATCCTTTTTCAAAACCCCAGGCGCTAAGCACCTGGCTGCCAAAAAGCTCAAGACAACGCAGCAAAAGCCAGGGGAGACTGTCCGCGATTATGACAAACGCTGGAAGGACCTATTGAGCCAATTAGATTATGTTATTGATGAGCAATTACTAATTCAATGGTTCCTTGCAGGATTATCACAAAAATTTCACCGACACATCAGTCTGGAAACATTCAAGACATATGAAGATGCGTTGACCAAAGCTCTGCAGGTGGAAATGGACGAAGACATACCTGCCTATCCGACGGACCACGGGCTAGAAGAACAGCTGGCGAACGTGCAGAAGTCCTTGAAAGAACTGACCCTCAAAAATCAAGAAATATGGTGTACTAAATGTTCGACGGCCGGAAACTCGAAAGAAAATTGTCGACACGAATACAGCCGACAAGACGTCCGATTTGTGAAAACTAAAGTATTTTGCGACATTTTCCAGGAGGCCGGAGATCATTCTACAAAATAATGTCCGTTTAACATGAAGAACACAAAAGTTTCCTGGTGCACCATCTGTGAGACAAAAAGTCACAATACGGTCGACTGTCAATTAAACCTGAAAAATAGACAGAACTATCAGGCGGTCTACCAGACGAATGTAGTGGTGCAGATCAATGAGCAAAATAATACCAATGACCAGAATAGGCAACAATACAAAGGCCAACGATATGAGCATCGGTACGATAATCGACGACAAGGGTTTGGAGGAAGAGGTCGATTCGTCGGGAATCGCGACATACGACCGCATCGATCTACCCAGTGCTTCATCTGCTATAAAGAAGGACACAGATGTGCAGACTGTCCGTACAAGGACAGAACTGACATTAAATTCTGTACACATTGTGGAGTAGGCGATCACTCTCTAGAGGATTGTCCTACCATGTTAGAAAAAATCAATAATAAGAAAAATTTTAATGTCTTGTCTTGTGTACAAAAGCATGATGTATTAACCACTAAAAATCTGCATATTGTCACTCACCAAGGCACAAAAACAAGGCCTGATAACCCCCAAATTAGTAAAATTAAAAACACAAATGGTTATCCGGATCCTCTGAAGGAACAACAAACCTATCAAGAAGCCACCCACATATTTCAAGACATTGCACAACAAGAAGACATTATTACCAGTCGACTTAGCACGACACAGCAATTAACTCATCTCATCCAAACAGACAAATCCGTAGCCCAGTTCATTGATTTATTACACGAAATAAAAAGCACTAACTTTGGAAAACAAACTAAGAACATTTGTAGCCTAAATAAAAAAGATAAAAACGATGTCGACCCACTTGTCGACCTGGAAATCGAAGGTTATCACGTCCGACAAGTGGTGCTCGATTTCGAGTCTCAGGTAAATATCATGACCAGGGATACATGGGAAAAGATGGGCCGACCTCGACTCTCTGAGTCAGGCATTTACCTAAAACTCGCCGACCAAGGCCTCATTGAACCCATTGGGGTTTGGAAAGATGTCGACACGACCATCAAAGGAATCTCGACTAAGGTTGATTTTGAAATCATCGACCCAAAAGAAGGATCTAGCTCCTTCCCAGCGCTAGTTGGTCGACCTTGGGGACGAAAGGTGAAATCCTCCATATCCTTAGATAAAGAACGAATTAAGTTAAAAGGAAATGGTCAAAAATTCATTGTACCCATTAATCCTTCCCAAGAATCACCTTGGACCGAACCAATTGACGAGGAAGTCGATGTCAGACAGCTTTACCAGATCCATAACAATACGGACTATACTGAGCCAAACATCTATGGGGAGCTTCACTTAGGTAACCAAGACTCAATTGGTTACAATTCAGATGCTGAATTATATGACTGAGAAATGGAAAATTATGAAACACAAGCAAGAGGGTGCTGGAATATACAAAAAGTACAGAAAAAACCCACCCGACAGTGCTTCATTGTATCAATTATCCCCAAAGTCTTTGAAAACAAAATCAGGGAACGACCTACATTGCAGCCAACCAAATTACATAATACCCAACTGCCCAGGTATAAGGAAAGAGAATCCCCAATTATGCATCTTGAACAAGTATCTAAAAATATTGGAGCACATGGCAGACTTCAAAGCTTAGTGGAAACATTTACAGGTCAAGCAGCTAGATGGTGGAACACCCATCAGACAAAATTGCAGACCTGGACAACTGCTTCAACTTTCTTTGTCGAACGATTTGGTGGGAGAAAGTTAACACAGGAATCTCAAATCCCTATCTTTGTCGAAGGCCAAGACCCAGAAGAACACATCAAGCTTTGTGAAAAGGAGTGGAGACGGCTTGGACACAAAGATGAGCGATCCTAGCCACATTTGTTCCCTTCAACCCTAGCTGACTTGCCTAATAAATTGTATAAGATGTTGGAAGCTAGAGGAGAAACCTTCTTTGGGCATGAACTTAAAGAAAATTTTATTAAGGACTTCCAGTTCATACCTCAAAACCAAAAATTCACCGGGACAGCACACCAAATCAAGCAGTTTCTTCAACCGACAGAAAAACAACCCGTCCAAGACCATCGACAAATCAAGGACTGTAACAAGATACAAGATGAATCAAAATCATGGTCGACACGTTTACACCTCGAAAATGAACACACAGAAGGTAAGAGCTTTAGATGGAAGACCGACCACATTGAAACAACCAAACCGATCTACTCCATCTTGAAAGTTGAGACCACCGACAAACCAGACCTTGACAGAATGACTGCAGCCGACTTTTCGGCTACATTGTCATAGTTCAAAGAAGCAAGTCGGTCGATCAATGAAGCTAAATCACCAAAGTGGCTGGATTCCAAAGTGAAAACTAAGGAGGTCGACATTTCAAACGATGACCGTCCAAAAATAGCTAAGATTGGTGACTACTGGAACGAACACCAAACCACCAAAATCATAAACTTACTTAGATAATTCCAAGATGTCTTTGCAAGGGACTACAAAGACTTAAAAGGGTTAGTACAAGAAATGGGAGAAATGAAAATAGATACTAAACCTGATGTCCAACCTGTCAAGAAACAACCTTACAAACTAGCTCCAAGAAACGACCTTACAAACTAGCTCATAAGTATAAGGAGATATTTAAGAAGGAAATAGACAACATGTTAGCATCAGGGATCATTTACCCCATCGACCAGTCGGAATGGGCAAGTCCCATGGTCGTACAGCCCAAGAAACATGACCCAACCAGGTTAAGAATTTGTGTCGACTTTAGGGAGCTCAATAAAGTCACACTCACGGATCCATTCCCCACCCCCTATGCTGATGAAATCTTGAATGAAGTTGCAGGCCATGAATGTTATTCATTTACAGATGTATTTTCAGTATATAATCAAGTACGCATAGCAAAAGAGGATCAAAAGAAAACAACATTTGTATGTGAATTTGGGTCCTTTGCCTATAGAGTTATGCCTTTTGGGTTGAAGAATGCACCTGCAGTATTTTCTCGAATAGTTGTCAAAACATTCCAAGAGTATATCTATAAGACCATGGCAGTATACTTCGACGACTGGACCATATATTCCACCCTAAAGGATCACTGCACATGGCTCTGACTTATGCTGGAGAGATGTTGACAGATACAACTCTCCCTAAATATTAAGAAATGTATTTTTATGACTCCCATAGGCATACTCTTAGGGCACGTTGTCTACAAAGACGGTATAAAGGTCGACTTTGCCAAAATAAAAATCATCCTCAACCTAAAACCCCCATTAAACCCTAAACAGGTCCGGGTGTTATTGGGCCATACATGATACTATAGGAAATTCATCAAACACTATTCCGATATGACTTACCCTCTGGAAGAACTGCTAAAAGACGATCAGGAGTTTACATGGACAGAAGAATGCCAAATCTCCTTCGACAAATTGAAAAGAAAACTGGTCGAAGCTCCCATACTTAAATTTCCAAACTGGTCGACCAAATTTCATGTGCATATTGATGCATTAGGAATCACAATTGGAGCCATCCTTACTCAACCAGGGGATGATGGGATGGATTACCCTATAGTATACAGTAGTCAAAAATTAAATAAATCTGAAAGGAACTACTCGACCACGGAACGAGAAGCCCTAGGAAAGCTAAATGTCGGACCCGACCACCTATCACGTATAGACATAGGGGAGGAACCGACTGGAATCGACGACGACTTGCCGGATGCACATCTATTTCACATAGAAGCAGTCCCCAAAGAACTAGAAGAAATAGCTCAGTTCTTATAGACAGGTCAAGCACCCGAAAGTCTGAACACCAAGAAGAAACAAAGCTTAGCTATGAAGGCTGCACCCTACAGCCTTTATTAATGGAATTTTGTACAAAATGGGATTAGACGACATTCTCAGATGTTGTGTACTCGAACATGAGAACGAAAAAATCATGCATGAAGCACACTGTGGACCTGCAGGAGGACATTTTCAAGCGGATACAACTGCAAGAAAAATCCAACAGTCGGGCTTATGGTGGCCGACAATCTACAAAGATTGCAAAATGTTTGTTAGTCGATGTGATAGATGTCAACGACTTGGTCGAACTCTTCCAAGCAGCGAAATTCCCTTGATATCTATAAACCCTAGTCTCACATTCGAACTTTGGGCTATAGACTTCATAGGACCTTTTCCTATCCCAGCCAAACGATCAGGTGTAAGATATATTATCACGGCAGTGGAATATGTCACCAAATGGGCAGAAGCTGAACCCATCGATACATGTTCAAGTGAGGTAGCTGCTACGTTTATCTACGAAAACATTATCACTAGATTTGGATGCCCACTCACATTGATTAGCGACCAAGGATCACACTTTATCAACAAAACCATCAAAAATTTGACCGGCCAGTCTCACATCGACCACCGACAAAGCACTACATAACATCCTCAGTCGAACGGCGCGATTGAAGCTTTTAACAAAACACTAACAAAAGGGTTGACCAAAATATGCAACACCGACAAAGACGACTGGGATGAGAAAATACCTGCGATTATCTGGGCATATAGGACAGCATATAAGCGGTCGACCGATCAAACCCCCTTTCGACTAGTCTACGGGCAGGAAGCAGTCGTCCCCCCACATTTCCGACAGCAGACACCTATTATTGCACAGATACTACATGTCGATGTCGAACAGGCAAGAAAGGACCAACTATTTCAACTCAGTAAGCTAGAAGAACATAGAATCATGGCTATCCAGCATCAGGAAATTCACAAGCAACAACAGAAAGCCTGGCACGACCATAACATTAAAAACAAAAACCTCTCGGTCGACGACCTTGCTTTACTTTATAATAGTTGAGTCAAAGGAAAACCCAAGAAATTACACACATAATGGATGGGACCTTACGTTGTCAAAGAAATACATCCCAATGGTTCAGCCCGACTGAAGACATTACAGGGCCTAGTATTTCAGAATCTCGTTAATGGAGCCCGACTAAAACGTTACAGAAACTGGAAAAAAAAAATCAAATAACGACCTTAACAGTCAATCAAAACCCATAAAAAGATAGAAAAATTCCAAAACCAACTAATACATTTGACACAACCAGCCATGACAGCAACTCACTACTTCGACAATCGACATCACCACCATCGACCAATCAAGTCGACCATTTTTACCAACGACACCGCCCATCGACTTCGGAAGTCCCATCACACATTGATGGCCTCGAGCGCCGAAACAGATCCTCCATTAAATCGCACTCAAGTATTGCAGATGGACTGTCAAGTCCGCCATTAATACATCCATTTCAACACTCAACCTCACCCACGCCGATATATAATGGACAGTCGAAGGTTCATTCACCACACCAATTACCCTCAGAGCACCCACAATCTCAGTCGACCAAAGACCAAGAACCTTGTCAAAACCCCGACCAGTCCGACGCAATGGAACCCAAACTAACCATAGCCGCGAGCAAGGAAAAGGAGCTGCAAGCGGAGGACACCCCCTTGCTCAACCGCTTAAAGAACATCAAAAACGCAAAGGTCCAGGAAGGCCCATTCCAGAAACTCTGGACAGAGATCCAAGAGTGGGCCTATGTCGACAACAGAATGACCCAGGCCGCTGAGAAAGTTCGGAAGAGCTCCATCTTCAACTACCCTAACGCACCACTGATGGCCAGCTTTGGTGGGACGAAAGAAGCAGCTGTTAAATTCATTATCAGTCGTTACCACAACGGCCGATTCTACTTCGACCAGCCGATTGATATCACCGGGGATGTTGTCTCCAAGCTTACGGGTCTGTCCAACCAAGGAAACCCTGTACCTATTGGGATCAAAGATGGGTTAGTCCAAGAACTTACGGGCTCACCGTCAGGAAATAATTCCAAAGGATTAATGATCGGATAGATTGCAACAAGGATGCCACAAATCGTGGCTAAAATCATAGCAATCCCCCTTACATTGGCAGGTCGGGGCAGCGACCTTAAACTGGAGATGCTAGAAGTTGTCCACACAATCGCGACCGACGGTCGGATCTGCCGATGGGGAGATTATGTTGCCGACATGATCAAAACCATCTGTGAAAGATGCCAAGAGATGGGATGTATGATCAAGTTCCCCTCTCTCATTCTATGGATTGTTATGTACCATATTTGTCTGGAAGGTAGTCCAGTCTTCCGGTAGCCGACCAAGTTCCAAATGCACCGCTTTAAACCCTTTTCACAAAAAGGAACCCTGCATGAGCTGGCACAGGGGAAAGTCTTCTTGGAAAACTGGTTCCAGCAGTTGAAGGTTCGCACGACGAGGTGGAGGGTGCCCCAGAACATCCGACGAAAACTCCATGCTGAGTCTCATATACAGTTAGAGCTTGATCATACATCAGTATGGTACATGCGAGGTCAGGACCCCAAAGCACAGGACCTCAACTACTATCCAACGGTCAAGCAGATTTTTCGAGAGTTGACCCGACAAGCCCAGACAAAGATACCAATTCCAGAGGCTGCCAAACAGGTCGACTTCTCCATCATAGAGCCACTCACTGACCAGGAAAAAGAATAAGACTACGAGCTAAACTTATACATCAGCACATTTGTGTTGGAGGATACCCCGACCGTGCCCACTAGTCGGGTACACATCACTGTCAAACCTCCGACTGCAAAGGTAGTCGACCCCCAGCCGACAGAACAACAACAACCAACAGTACCACCACAGCAACAGACAACTCCTCTAGCTCCAACAACCGTCGACCCCACTCAAGTACCGATAGGTGAAGTCAAAGGCGATGACCCGGAATATGCTTTATCCAAAAGCATCATTAAAAAGTTGGCTAAGGAGATAGTTGTCGCCAGGAAAAAAATCAAGGCCCAAAAACTACAAAAAGGTAGGGGTAAGCGCAAGCTTATTCTAGTTGACTCGTCCTACGATGAGGAGGAACTAGTAGCCGCGGCCATCGACATTTTCGAGGATTCCCGTGCAAATAAAGTATCAGTTGAAATTCAGTTTCAACGATATCTAGATGCAGGAGCTCCAGAGGGTCAGCCAAAGAAAGAAAAAACGACACCGACACCTGAAAATGTGGTCGACCTTGTGTCGACCCCTCCCCCTCCATCCACGACAACCATATTCAAGGAGCAAGCACCAGTACAGTAGGCAGACAGTCCCCATGAGGAATATCAATGCACCATCCCGGGTCGATCAGCCGACTAAGTCGGTCGACCGACTAACTAGAAATATTAATTGGATAACTAACAGTTGTGTCGGTTCACCGAACCGATAGGTAGTTATTTTGTAACTGTTTGTAACTTGTATATATTAGGCTGTTGAGCCAAGCAAGAACGCAGTTCAGTTCTCTGCCTTGTATGAACTCATTACATTAATATAATCTGTTTTCCTATCTGTTCTTGTCTCTTGTATCTGATTTATAGTTATGTTTTAGTATGTATTATTGGTAACCTTATGTGATCTATGAGATTACAACATTGGTTTTGTTTCCGATAGTACATGTCTAAAATAGATGCTCACATATGATACCAAAGCAGGAGATCAAGGACTGGTGGGACCGTAAAGTTGCGAACTACTTGCAAAATTACGCAAGACGAAATAGATTAATAGTCGCTGAAGCTAGAGCCAGATTTTTCACAGAGACACATGAAAAATTCGTCAAGTCTGTGCCACAACTGTTGAAGTAGCTTCTGGATGAGAAGACCGAACGTGACTAAAGAACAGCAGTTGCTAGATAAACTATTCCGAGGGGGATGAACAAATCTGTCGGAGTGGTTTGATAAAATCGTCGATGACGTCTGTGAGGAGCAAGAAGTTGAAGCACGAACATCGGTAGAAACTGTCAAAGCGAAATTCTACACAGATTTCACCGAACAATTCTTGTGCTCCCTGCCGACCTTGCTGTTCAAATTCTTGATAGAGA
>LPNX010826517.1:52205-69146 GCA_001517045.1 Pseudotsuga menziesii
ACGTCGAAGACGAATCGACCACCGACGGAGGTACCAGTTTCGTCGACCAAAATTCCGCAGGAGTGACTACATCAACAATTCCACCACTTTCACCACCACCCACACCTCCGACCCCGCCAACTTCTGAGAGCAGTGAAAGTGACTCAGACATGGGTCACGGAACAGCTCACATTCCTCTCTACGAGGGGGATGAAGACCCAAAAGGACAGTGGTTCGTCTGTGATTCGATCTGGGATGCAAACCAAGTGAAGGATGAAGATCGACAGATGGCTCAGTTCGCAGGAGCCTTACGGAAAAGGGCCCTAGCCTCGTACATGACCTTTTTGGAAAGGCAACCCAGAGCAATGAAAGCTGAGATTAAAGCAAAGTTCTTATCCTTTTTCAAGACCCCAGACGCTAAGCACCTGGCCGCCAAAAAGCTCAAGACAACGCAGCAAAATCCAGGGGAGACTGTCCGTGACTACAACAAGCGCTGGAAGGACCTATTGAGCCAATTAGATTATGTTATTGAAGAGCAATTACTAATTCAATGGTTCCTTGTAGGATTATCACAAAAAGTTCGTCGACACATCATTCTAGAAACGTTCAAGACATATGAAGATGCGCTGACCAAAGCTCTGCAAGTGGAAATGGACGAATACATACCTGCCTATCCGACGGACCACAGGCTAGAAGAATAGCATGAGAATGTGCAGAAGTTCTTGAAAGAACTGACCCTCAAAAATCAAGAAATCTAGTGTACTAAATGTTCGACGGCAGGACACTCGAAAGATAATTGTCGGCACGAATACAGCCGAGAAGACGTCCGATTTGTGCAAACTAAAGTATTTTGCGACATTTGCCAGGATTCCGGAGATCATTCTATGAAAGAATGTCCGTTTAACATGAAGAACGCAAAAGCTTCCTGGTGCGCCATCTGTGAGACAAAAAGTCACAATACGGTCGACTGTCAATTAAACCTGAAAAACAGACAGAACTATCAGGCGGTCTACCAGACGAATGCAGTGGCGCAGAACAATGAGCAAAATAATACCAATGACCAAAACAGGAAACGATACGAAGGCCGATGATATGAGCTCCGGTATGACAATCGACGACAAGGGTTTGGAGGAAGAGGTCGATTCGTCGGGAATCGCGACATACGACCGCGTCGATCTACCCAGTGCTTCATCTGCTATAAAGAAGGACACAGATGTGCAGATTGTCCATACAAGGATAGAACTGACCTTAAATTCTGTACACATTGTGGATTAGGCGATCACTCTCTGGAGGATTGTCCTACCATGTTAGAAAAAATCAATAATAAGAAAAATGTTAATGTCTTGTCTTGTGTACAAAAGCATGATGTATTAACCACTAAAAATCTGCATATTGTCACTCGCAAAGGCACAAAAATAGGGCCTGGTAACCCCCAAATTAGTAAAATTAAAAACACAAATGGTTATCCGGATCCTCTGAAGGAACAACAAACCTATCAAGAAGCCACCCACATATTTCAAGACATTGCACAGCAAGAAGACATTATTACCAGTCGACTTAGCACGACACAGCAATTAACGCATCTCATCCAAACAGACAAATCCGTAGCCCAGTTCATTGATTTATTACACGAAATAAAAAGCACTAACTTTGGAAAACAAACTAATAACATTTGTAGCCTAAATCAAAAAGATAAAAACAATGTCGACCCACTTGTGGACCTGGAAATCGAAGGTTATCACGTCCGACAAGTGGTGCTCGATTTCGGGTCTCAGGTAAATATCATGACCAGGGATACATGGGAAAAGATGGGCCGACCTCGACTCTCTGAGTCAGGAATTTACCTAAAACTCGCCGACCAAGGCCTCATTGAACCCATTGGGGTTTGGAAAGATGTTGACACGACCATCAAAGGAATCTCGACTAAGGTTGATTTTGAAATCATCGACCCAAAAGAAGGATCTAGCTCCTTCCCAGCGCTAGTTGGTCGATCTTGGGGACGAAAGATGAAAGCCTCCATATCCTTAGACAAAGAACGAATTAAATTAAAAGGAAATGGTCAAAAATTCATTGTACCCATTAATCCTTCCCAAGGAGCACCTTGGACCGAACCGATTGAGGAGGAAGTTGATGTCAGACAGCTTTACCAGATCCATAACAATACGGACTATACCGAGCCAAACATTTATGGGGAGCTTCACTTAGGTAACCAAGACTCAATTGGTTACAATTCAGATGCTAAATTATATGACTAGGAGATGGAAAATTATGAAACACAAGCAAGAGGGTGTTGGACTATACAAAAAGTACAGAAAAAACCCACCCGACAATGATTCATTGTATCAATTATCCCCAAAGTCTTTGAAAAAAAAATCTGGGAATGACCTACATTGCAGCCAACCAACTTACATAATACCCAACTACCCAGGTATAAGGAAAGAGAATCCCCAATCATGCATCTTGAACAAGTATCTAAAAATATTGGAGAACATGGCAGACTTCAAAGCTTAGTGGAAACATTTAGAGGTCAAGCAGCTAGATGGTGGAACACCCATCAGACAAAATTGCAAACCTGGACAACTGCTTCAACTTTCTTTCTCGAATGATTTGGTGGGAAAAAGTTAACCCAGGAAGCTCAAATCCCTATCTTTGTCCAAGGCCAAGACCCAGAAGAACACATCAAGATTTGTGAAAAGGAGTGGAGACGGCTTGGACACAAAGATGAGTGAGCATGGCCACATTTGTTCCCTTCAACCCTAGCCGACTTGCCTAATAAATGGTATAAGATGGAGGAAGCTAGAGGAGAAGCCTTCTTTTGGCATGAACTTAAAGAATTTTTTTTTAAGGACTTCCAGTTCATACCTCAAAACCAAAAATTGGCCAGGACAGCACACCAAATCAAACAGCTTCTTCAACCGACAGAAAAACAACCCGTCCAATACCATCGACAAATCAAGGACTGTAACAAGATACAAGCTGAATCAAAATCACAGTCGACACATTTCAACTTAGAAAATGAACACACAGAAGGTAATAGCTTTAGATGGAAGACCGACCACATTGAAACAACCAAACCGATCTACTCAATCCTGAAAGTCGAGACCACCGACAAGCCAGACCTAGACAAAATGACTGCAGCCGACTTTCCAGCTACATTCTCACAGTTCAAAGAAGGAATTCGGCCGATCAATGATGCTAAAGCACAGAGTGGCTGGATTCCAAAGTGAAAACTAAGGAGGTCGACATTTCAAATGACGACCATCCAAAAATAGCTAATATCGGTGACTACTGGAACGAACACCAAACCACCGAAATCATAAACTTACTTAGAGAATTCCAATATGTCTTTGCAAGGGACTACAAATACTTAAAAGGGTTAGTCCAAGAAATGGGAGAAATGAAAATAGATACTAAACCTGATGTCCGACCTGTCAAGAAACGACCTTACAAACTAGCTCATAAGTATAAGGAGATAGTTAAGAAGGAAATAGACAACATGTTAGCAGCAGGGATCATTTACCCTATCGACCAGTCGGAATGGGCAAGTCCCATGGTCGTACAGCCCAAGAAACATGACCCGACCAGGTTAAGAATTTGTGTCGACTTTAGGGAGCTCAACAAAGTCACACTCAAAGATCCATTCCCCACCCCCTATGCTGATGAAATCCTGAATGAAGTTGCAGGCCATGAATGTTATTCATTTACAGATGGATTTTCAGGATATAATCAAGTACCCATAGCAAAAGAGGATCAAAAGAAAACAACATTTGTATGTGAATTTGGGTCCTTTGCCTACATATTTATGCCTTTTGGGTTGAAGAATGCACCTGCAGTATTCTCTCGAATAGTTGTCAAAACATTCCAAGAGTATATCTATAATACCATGGCAGTATACTTCGACGACTGGACCATATATTCCACCGTAAAGGATCGCTGCACATGGCTCCGACTTATGCTGGAGAGATGTCGACAGATACAACTCTCCCTAAATATTAGGAAATGTATGTTTATGACTCCCATAGGCATACTCTTAGGGAATATTGTCTGCAAAGACGGTATAAAGGTCGACTTTGCCAAAATAAAAATCATCCTCACCCTAAAACCCCCAATAAACCCTAAACAGGTCCGGGTCTTATTGGGCCATACAGGATACTATAGGAAATTCATCAGACACTATTTAGATATGACTTACCCTCTAGAGGAACTGCTAAAAGAAGATCAGGAGTTTACATGGACAGAAGAATGCCAAATCTCCTTTGACAAATTGAAAATAAAACTGGTCGAAGCTCCCATACTTAAATTTCCAAACTGGTCGACCAAATTTCATGTGCATATTGATGCATCGGGAATCGCAATTGGAGCCATCCTTACTCAACCAGGGGATGATGGGATGGATTACCCTATAGTATACAGCAATCGAAAATTAAATAAAGCTGAAAAGAACTACTCGACCACGGAACGAGAAGCCCTAGGTATGGTCTTTTCCCTCCAAAAGTATCGACATTACCTATTGGCCAATCCTTTCATATTTTATACCGACCATCAAGCTTTGAAGTACCTTGTTAATAAACCCCTTCATCATGGAAGAATTTGTCGATGGTTACTTATTTTTCAAGAACTTGAGTTTGAAGCGGTGATCCGACCAGGAAAGCTAAATGTTAGACCCGACCACCTATCATGTATAGACATAGGGGAGGAACCGACCGGAATCGACGACGACTTGCCAGATGCGCATCTATTTCGCATAGAAGCAGTCCCCAAAGAACTAGAAGAAATAGCTCAGTTCTTAGAGACAGGTCAAGCACCTGAAATTCTGAACACCAAGAAGAAACAAATCTTAGCTATGAAGGCTGCACCCTACAGCCTCATCAATGGATTTTTGTACAAAATCGGGTTAGACGACATTCTCAGACGTTGTGTACTCGACCATGAGAGAGAACAAACCATGCATGAAGCACACTACGGACCTGCAGGAGGACATTTTCAAGCGGATACAACTGCAAGAAAAATCCAACAGTCGGGCTTATAGTGGCCGACAATCCACAAAGATTGCAAAAACTTTGTTAGTCGATGCAATAGATGATAATGATTGGGTCGACCTATGCCGAGCACAGAAATGCCCTTGATATATTTAAACCCTAGTCTCACATTCGAACTTTGGGCTATAGAATTCATAGGACCTTTTCCTATCCCATCCAAACGATCAGGTGCAAGATATATTATCACGGCAATGGAATATGTCACCAAATGGGCAGAAGCTGAACCCGTCGATACATCTTCAAGTGAGGTAGCTGCTAAGTTTATCTACGAAAACATTATCACTAGATTTGGATGCCCACTCACATTGATTAGCGACCAAGGATCACACTTTATCAACAAAACCATCAAAAATTTAACCGACCAGTTTCACATCGACCACCAACGAAGTACTGCATATTATCCTCAGTCGAACGGCGTGATTGAAGCTTTTAACAAAACACTAACAAAAGGGTTAACAAAAATATGCAACACCGGCAAAGACGACTGGGATGAGAAAATCCCTGCGGTTCTCTGGGCATTTATGATAGCATATAAGCGGTCGACCGATCAAACCCCCTTTCGACTAGTCTACGGGTAGGAAGTAGTCGTCCCCCTACATTTCTGACAGTAGACACCTATTATTGCATAGATACTACATGTCGATGTCGAACAGGCAAGAAAGGACTGACTATTTCAACTCAGTAAGCTAGATGAACATAGAATCATGGCTATCCAGCATCAGGAAATTCACAAACAACAACAGAAAGCCTGGCACGACCCTAACATTAAAAACAAAAACCTCTCGGTCGGCGACCTTGCTTTACCTTATAATAGTCGAGTCAAAGGAAAACCCAAGAAATTACACACAGAATGGATGGGACCTTACGTTGTCGAAGAAATACATCCCAACGGTTCAGTCCGACTGAAGACATTACAGGGCCTAGTATTTTAGAAGCTCGTTAATGGAGCCCGACTCAAACGTTACAGAAACAAAAACAAAAAACAAAAAAAATCAAATAACGACCTTAACCGTCAATCAAAACCCATAAAAAGATAGAAAAATTCCAAAACCAACTAATACATCCGACACAACCAGCCATGATAGCAACTCACTACTTCGACAATCGACATCACCACCATCGACCATCTTCATCGACCAGTCAGGCCGACCATTTTCACCATTGACTTCGAAAGTCCCATCACGCATTGATGGCCTCGAGCGCCGAAACAGATCCTCCATTAAATCGCACTCAAGTATTGCAGCTGGACTGTCAAGTCCGCCATTAATACACCCATTTCGACACTCAACCACACCCACACCAATAAATAATGGACCGTCGAAGGTTCATTCACCACACCAATTACCCTCAGAGAAACCGCAATCTCAGTCGACCAAAGACCAAGAACTCTGTCAAAACCCCAACCAGTCCAACACAATGGCACCCAAACTAACCAGAGCCGTGACCAAGGCAAAGGAGCTACAAGCAGAGGACACCCCCTTGCTCAACCACTAAAATAACATCAAAAACGCAAAGGTCCAAGAAGGCCCATTCCAGAAACTCTGGACAGAGATCCAAGAGTGGGCCTATGTCGACAACAGAATGACCTAGGTCACTGAGAAAGTTCGGAATAGCTCCATCTTCAATTACCCTAACGCACCACTGATGGCTAGCTTCAGTGGGATGAAATAAGCAGCTGTTAAATTCATTATCATTCGTTACCACAACGACCGATTCTACTTCGACCAGCTGATTGATAACACCAGGGATGTTATCTCCAAGCTTACGGGTCTGTCCAACTAAGGCAGCCCTGTACCTATTGGGATCAAAGATGGGTTAGTCCAAGAACTTACGGGCTCACCGTCGGGCAAGAATTCCAAAGGATTGATGATCGGACAGATTGCGACAAGGACGCCACAAATCGTGGCTAAAATCATAGCAATCACCCTTACATTGGCAGGTTGGGGCAGCGACCTTAAACTGGAGATGCTAGAAGCTGTCGACACAATCGCGACCGACGGTCGGATCTACCGATGGGGAGATTATGTTGCCGACATGATCAAAACCATCTGTGAAATATGCCAAGAGATGGGAGGTATGATCAAGTTCCCCTCTCTCATTCTCTGGATTGTTATGTACCATATTTTTCCGGAAGGTAGTCCAGTATTCTAGGAGCCAACCAAGTTCCAAATGCACTGCTTTAAACCCTTTTCACAAAAAGGAACCTTGCATGAGCTGGCACAGGGGAAATTCTTCTTGGAAAACTGGTTCCAGTAGTTGAAGGTTCGCATGAAGAGGTGGAGGGTGCCCCAGAACATCCGATGAAACCTCCCTGCTGAGTCTCATATACAGTTAGAGCTTGATCATACATCAGTATGGTACATGCGAGGTCAGGACCCCAAAGCACAGGACCTCGACTACTATCCAACGGTCGAGCAGATTTTCCGAGAGTTGACCCGACAAGCCCAGACAAAGATACCAATTCCAGAGGCTGCCAAATAGGTTGACTTCTCCATCATAGAGCCACTCACTGACCAGGAAAAAGAAGAAGACTACGAGCTGAACTTATACATCAGCACATTTGTGTTGGAGGATACCCCGGCCGTGCCCACTAGTCGGGTACACATCACTGTCAAACCTCTAACTGCAAAGGTAGTCGACCCCCAGCCGACAAAACAACAACAACCAATAGTACCACCACAGCAACAGACAACTCCTCCGACTCCAGCAACCATCGACCCCACTCAAGTACTGACAGTTGAAGTCGAAGGCGACGACCCGAAAAATCCCCACCACCAGAGTTACAGCCAAACCCATCATAGCCACCGTTATCTTCACAACCGGAAGTGGTCATACCACCTCCTCAAACAGAAAAACCCCCGACCTCCATACCACCTCCTCAAAAAGAAATAATCCCGACTTCTATACCACCTCCCCAACCAGAAAAACCCTCGACCTCCATTCCACCAACCACAGACCCAACTTCAACTACTGCAGATACCCAAGAGCAACAGACAGACAAACAGAAGAAAAAGAAAGAGCAGCATAGAACATCCGGTCTCCGGATTATCCTAAGGGATGCAAGTTCCTTGGACAACACAGAGGTCGGCCAACTCCTTAAAACTGTGGCCAAAGAGTCAAAGAAAAGGACAGATCGGAAAAATAAAGAGCTTGTAGCCAAAAATGCAGAAGAAGTCGATTTTCTCGGCAGATGCAGAGCTCTAGCACAGACCGTGATACCATGCCCTATCGAAGTCGACACATATCGACCACTTGAAAGAGCATATCAGCTCTTCGAGACGATGGTATCGACCGTCCAGACCCAGATGCAAGAGACTAAGGAAGAACAAAAGGAGGAAACTGTTCGACTGCTCCTGGCCCAACACACTGCATTCTCAGAGGCATACAAGGTTCTACAAGATCATATGGAAGAATTAGTTGTCACTGAGGAAGTATTACGAGACTGGCCTACTCACTATGGGCAGGTCTATCAGCAGACAAGGCAGGCGTGACAGGGCATTCAGGCTTTGGAGGGCCGGAAGTCGACAGAGGCAGAACTGAGGCAGACCATTGAAGAACAAATTGTGATGGAGACCAACAAACTGCAGAAGCTAGAATGAGAGGCACATCAGTGGGTTCAATAGGCCCTTCCCAATTTAGAGAAAGTTGACATCATCTGCCCACAGATGAAATGACTCATCAATGCTGCAGAAGAGCAAAACCAATTGTTGGGTCCCAACATGGAGAATGTAGCAGAAATGCCCATGTCCGAAAAGATGTCGATCCTTTCAAGTCTCACTACCTTAACAATCGATATCCAGAAGGCATTGCAGAGTTGGATCGACTTTCAGCATCATCTTGCCATCACAGCTCCAGCTATCATCGAAATCTACGTCCAGAGGAGACCGACCATTCGTTTGCACAGTCCACAGAACGAGCAAGTCTAAATGGTTCGACAACAGTTCATTTTTTTTGTACCTCCCTGTTTCTTCGGGACGAAGAAACATTTTGTTCGTGGGGGAGATGTAGAAGGAGCAAGTCGACGAAGTCGACTTGGATGAAGACCGACTTAGTCGATCAGCCGACTAAGTCGATGGGCCAACTTAGTCGATCAGCCGACTAAGTCGGTCGGCCGACTAACTAGAAAGATTAATCAGCTAACTAACAGTCGTGTCGGTTCACCGAACCGACAGGTAGTTATTTTGTAACTGTTTGTAACTTGTATATATTAGGTTGTTGAGCCAAGCAAGAATGTAGTTCAGTTCTCTGCCTTGTATGAACTCATTACATTAATATAATATGTTTTCCTATCTGTTCTTGTCTCTTGTATCTGATTTATAGTTATGTTTAGTATGTATTATTGGTAACCTTGTGTGATCTATGAGATTACAATAGCTGGCTCAAGGGCCAAACTAAGGTTGGAAATTGGGTTATAGGAGGGGACTTCAACCTTATTACCAACCTAGGGGAGAAGAAGGGTGGCAGAAGAACCTTGGATAAATATCAAGAAGCCCTCTGCGAGTTTCTGGCTCAAAGTCCCTTAGTGGATCTAGAGACGGGAACTGGTTGGTATACTTGGAACAATAAGAGGGATGGGGAAAACCTGGTGGCCTCTCGCCTTGATCGATCTTGGTTTTGGAGAACATTATTCATAGCACAAGGGAAATTATGGCTGATGTTCTCCCTATAGCAGGCTCTGATCATTGGCCCATTTGCCTCTCCTAGGACTGGTCAAGCTCCTCTATGGGCAAGTCATTCAGATTTGAGAAGTTCTGGCTGGAACACAAGGACTTCAAGGACCTTGTCAATCAGTGGTGGCAGGAGCTGGTCCCCCCTCCAGGAACAATTATGTACCGCTTTCAGCATAAACTTAAGACCCTGAAAGCTAAAATTTGTACGTGGAACAGGAAAGAATTCGGGAATATATTTGAGGATAAAAAAAGGTTGTTAAGTCAGCTGGACCTCATTAACAGAAAAGGCATGGAAGAACGTTGGGACGAGGACATGAAGGTCAAAGAGAAAGACCTTCTGATTCAAATAGAGGCAAGGGAAAGGCATGAAGGGATATTCTGGAAACAAAAAGCTAGGTTTAAATGGCTACAGGAGGGAAAAATAAACACCAAGTTTTTCCTTAACTCGTTGATTCAGAATAGAAGCAGATCTAGAATCCAAAATCTCAGGAAAAGGGATGGCAGTCGAGTGGAAACCGGAAGGGAGATAGAGGCAGAGCTCACTCAACACTTCTCTGAGATTCTTAGTGAGGATGGAGGGGACATAGGTAGGGACATAGAAAAAATCACCCGCCTAATCCCAAGGGCAATCACTAGAGAAAACAATGAGATGTTGACCAAACTGGTGGTCATGCAGGAGGTAGAGGAAGTAGTCAATCAAATGGCCCTAGGGAAAGCTCCGAGCCCGGATGGCTTCACCTCCAATTTTTTCCACTACTTCTTGGATCTCGTCAAAGAGGAGGTTCTTAAGATCGTTGAAGAATACAGAAACAAGAGGGGAGTTCTCAAAGCTTTCAATGCAACCTTCCTGACCTTAATCCCCAAGGAGGCAGGGGCTCATAGTCCAGACAAATTTCGACCAATAGCCTTATGTAATGTGATCTACAATATCATCTCCAAGGTAATAGCTAATCGTCTAAAACCTCTCCTTCCCAAGCTCATAAGCCCTAACCAATCAGGGTTTGTGGAAGGAAGGCAGATTTCGGATGGTGTCATTCTTCTCCATGAGGTGCTCCACTCGCTAAAAAGCATGAGGCAACCAGGTATGATGATTAAGCTAGACATAGCAAAGGATTATGATAAATTGAGTTGGCAATTTATGGATAAAATGTTGGCGGCATATGGCTTTTTCCAGGGTTGGGTGGAATGGGTCATGAGTTTAGTCACAACTCCCTTATTCAACATCCTCCTTAATGGGTCGCCAACTAGTGTCTTCCATCCATCCCGTGGTATCATACAAGGTTATCCTTTGTCCCCTTTCCTCTTCATTCTTATGGCTGAAGGTCTAAGCTGCCTTATCCTTACTCAGGTGGAGAGAGGAGAGTTGAAGGGGCTAAGAGTCCAAGATGGAATGACCCCTCAGACCCATCAGCAATTCGTAGATGATACCATTCTCATGGGGCACCCTTCAGTCCAAGAAGCACAAAGCTTCAAAAAAATCATGAACCTTTTTGCTAAGGCTTCTGAATTGGATGTCAATCCAAATAAATCATAGGTCTTTTTTATGAATACCGCCCCAGCCACTCAGAGGAACATCTTTCGGATCCTGGGTTTCTCGAAAGGATCTATGTCGTCTAAGTATTTGGGAATACCCCTTGGGGTGGGGAAGCTAAAGAAAAATTCCTGTCAGGAACTCTTAGATAAAATGAAGCAGAAGCTCTCAATTTGGGTTCTCCGACCCTTAAACTTTCCTAGCATGATGATCCTAGTTAAAACTGTCATGCATGCTATGCCCATCTACATTTTCTCGATTCTCTCCACTCCTAAGTCTATCCTCAAGAAAATCCGAAGTGTGTAGTGGAACTTTTTGTGGGGTAATAGAGAGGTAAAAGCTAATTTTTCCCTGTTTAGTTGGGAAGAAATTTTTCATCCTAAAGAGTAGGGAGGACTAGGGCTCAGGGATCCTGAAATTATGGCCGAGATCCAGGGAACAAAATTTTGGTGGCGATGGGCAAATCATTCGTCTAAGCCTTGGACCAAGTTGTGGCACATTAAATATGCTCGTGACAGTCCTTTACATCAATTGCATTAGAGGAAATTTGAGGTCTAAAATGGGCCTCCTAAGGAAAATAATAAAATAGTAGTTATTAATTTTGAAGGAAGAATGAAAAAAACTACTTTTTGTGTTCGTATTTTTGACATATTGCCCTGTGTTTTTACTCAAATTCTAAGCGGGAGAGCTCATTTGATGTGGAATTTAATTATGCATCCAACGAGTACCCACATTGCATACTTTCGACGGACCCCGCTACCCCAAAAACAAGAAATACCTGAAAAAATGTGATGATGACATCATCATAACGTTTTTTTAGGTATTTCTTGTTTTTGGGGTAGCGGGGTCCGTCAAAATTATGCAGTGTGGGTACTTATTGGATCCGAAATTAAATTCCGCATCCAACGAGCTCTCCCACTTGAAATTTGAGTAAAACACAGGGATATATGTCAAAAATATGAACAAAAAAATAGTTTTCTTTTATGACAAATATGTCAATTCAACCATTATGGTTGACTCATTTTATTGAAATTCTATTGGTTGTTGAATTCCAACTCACAAAATTTATTGTTGGCACGTTTTCTTATAAGGCCTATTTTAGACCCCAAATTTCCTCTAATGGGTTAGATTCAACGAGGCACTGAGCGGATCCCCCATATGGATGAAAGCGATGACTGGTAGAATTGTAAAATTCTGGTATGACTCATGGAATCAGCTACCCATCCTAGGGAGAGACCCGAGATGGATACATATTAAGGAGAAGGCCCTCGAGGAGGGCAAGGTTCAGGTGAGCCAATTTTGGATGGTCATAAATTTAGAAGATCAGTGACAGTGGGATTTTCAGGAAAAAATAGATCTTACAAGTGCTGAGGATTGGGGGGGTTTCCAGGAGGAAATGCTCAAGCGCTTCATTAGGGTTAAGGAAGGCTTGGATATAATGAGGTGGGGATCCTTTAGCATAAAGGAAGCTTACAATATCAGGATGGGAAACCAGGTGGAGGATGACGAAACCTGGAAGAAGATATGGACATCAAACCTGTGTCCCAAGGTGGTGCTTTTCGTGTGGCTGGTGGTTCGAGGAAGAATCCTGACCAGCAAAAACCTAAGAAGGCGTGGTGTTCATGGACCCTCTCAATGTTGTCTGTGTTATCAAGAGGAGGAATCCATGGGTCACCTATTGGATAATTGTCCCTTTGCAACCTTCATATGGGACAAAGGAGCGATGGGGTTCAAAAGAAGCGACAAGAGGAGAGGTCGGTCGGCCCAAACCCTAAAAGATTGGCACCCAAAATACTTTAAGAACACAATCATCCAAATAGTGTGGGATTCCTTCCCAAGCATGGCCATGTGGTGTATTTAGAAAGAGCAGAATGCTAGGATCTTCAAGGATCAACGTAGTGATGCAGAGATGGTTTGGAAGACAGTGAAGGATAAACAGCTATCCTCCATCCAGAGCATGCAGTGGCATGATCAAGATAAGTTGATCCCTGTAGAGGAAAATCATATTGTTGCCTGTTGGGAACTCGATAGCTCCCAGATGTCTGGCCTACAAAGACATGACAAGATATGCAAGCCTTTCATCCCGACCTTCTGGTCCGCTCCACCTCCTTAGGTTTTCAAGCTTAACTTCCACGGTGAATCCAGGGGAAATCCTGGGCCTACGGGCTATGGTGGACTATGTCGGGATCATAATGGATGGATCATGATTGTTTTCCTAGGAGAAATCAGCACTGACACCAATAAATCAGTCGAATTAGAAGGTATGATTGGCGGTTTCGAAGTTTTGATCAGAGGTGGTTGCTTCCCTGCGATCATTCTAATTCAAATGGCCAAACAAATGGTGAGTGGACATGCCTACGAAAAGGTCTCCTCCAACTGGCACCTAGCCGGTATATTAGACTACCTTCGCACCCTTCTCCTTTCTCACACAGCGGTTTCCTTCAGCCATGTCAGACGCGATGCTAACAAAGCAGCTGACCTACTAGCCAACGTCGGTGTGGAGGGTGAAGCGAGTTTTCATTGTGGCGGGTTGGAGGAATTTGGGGCAGAAGTGTGGGCCCAGCAATGTAAACAAGTGGCCTCTAGGTACCTGGACAGTAGGCCACAGGAGGCTCATCCGGATGATGGCATCACAAATGGGGACAGGAGACATGATCACGCTAGGACAGATCATCCTAAATACCCCGCGGGAGCTGCTGGTTAATTGACCAAACCAAATGGTGGTTGTACTTCACCATCATTATGGTTTATGCTGCAAAAAATGATGAGATGGGTGATATGAGGCAAGATCGATGGAAGGATTTGGTTTTTAATTCACACAATATGTACGCAGCAAAAAAAGGTACGAGGGATCTCATTATTATGATCAGTATGATGTGAGTAATGTACGGGGTTGGGAGGGAAATCATGCCTCCTCCATCCTTTTATTTTGGGTTGTCTTGGCCACCCAACACCCATCGTGGTTGTAAGGTTTTTGTGCTTCAAAGCTACATTTTTTCTCTGGTTCCCCCCTGGGTGTCTGTTGTTTAGGGTGAGTCTCTGCTCCTTGTTCTGTATCAACTCTGCCCCCCCTCCCCTCACCTTATGGCTCCCAAGCGATCAGTTAGAGTGGATTTGGGCTCTAGGGAAGCTACTGCTAGCCCAGATCAAAAGGGTAAGGGTATCTTGAGGCAGACTCATCAAGAAACAAGGGCTCACCTTCAGGCCCAGGAGGCAGTGGAGTTTTTCAAGGAGCATGTCCCATTAGGCATTCGTCTGGAAGTTGAGAAGGTGGTAGGGGATATTTGGGAAGAGGTGAAGCTCATGCCGAAGGAGATCCTGCACAAGGAGTTTGTGGACTCGGTCCGTGACCCAAGCACCATGACAGGCAGAGCCTCGGTCTACAACCACCTACTGAAGATATACTGGGTGACCATGTGATTGGTGAGACATTCCTCAGTTGCGAGAGAAGCCAAGTGTGAAGGGGATGAGGAACCGGTGAAGGTCTAGAAGGAACATAACATTGAATGCCACCTCATGCACCAGAAGATTCATGTTATCGCAGCTAATCTGGGCATCCCCTTCTATCCAGATGGGAGAGGACCGGCGGAGTATGCTTGACCAAGGGTGAAGGGTAGCTGCTGTGAAAAAACGCTCGGTGGAGAACATGCAGGAAATCAGAGTGAAGCCATCCCCCAGAATGCCACTGTTGTTTCGGCCTCGACTGTCTATCCTAGTTTGGGCGATGCCCCTCCAGATCGGGTTTGAGGTTTTTTTCTGTCTCTATTTTTAGTAATGTCTGTTCCGGAAATTATATGGGGTTTCTTAATGACGACCAATAGTAGATGTTATGATGTGCAGTCGGTTTATAAGGGGTATTGGATACTCAAGGCTAACTAAAGTCTCTTTAATTTTGTGGGAAGGGAATCTCTGTAATCTGGTAGGAAATAGCCATAATGGGTGTGTGTAGAAGGCCTGGGGAATCTCTGTAATTTTTTGGGAAGGAAGAACAGGTCTAGAACCGGAAGGTGTCGAGGACACTCCAGCTTTTTGATAGACAGAGACGATATCTGATATGTAATGTTGATTCTGTAAAGCAATATAATGTTTTATTTACAAAAAAAAAATGATTTCGATGTTGTATAAATAGAGTTTTAAAACACAAACATTGGAAAACAACAAAGACAAAAAATTTACATGGCTATATGAAACAAATATATTTCCAAGATAGACATCAATTTTTTGAATTGCAAAACCATTATCAATGCCTCATAACAAGTCCCATATCGAAATACGAATAAAAAAATTCAATTCAATTGGCTTATGCAAGAACAACACATCGAACACAATTTTTAACACCAAATGGACTAGCATTTGATCCAAATGGGGTAATACAACATGGAACGGTCTATATTGCATTATCATGTGTTAAGACAATTTATTCTTTGTATCTAGTTGAAATCCGAAAACATAAAAATTCCATTTAAGGACAAAAGTATAAAATTAAATTAAATGAATACAAGTAATTTCATTATACAAACTAGATTTTGTAAAAATACCAATCAACAATACAAAGAGTTTATTAATGGAAACATCAAAATACACATAGCATGATTGCACATATTAATGAGATTGTATGTGATACATACCTCATGAACAACATGGTACTTTTTTTCTTCAATAAACTCACTTTCTTAGTCAACCGAAAAGAAACGAATTCCACACATGCAATTTTGTTATAGCACATTCAAATTATGAAATAACCAATAGTTGGTTCAACAAAAAATACTGCAAATGTAAAGTTGAGCTAAGCCTCATTAACATGTATGTCAAACTAATACTATTTTTTGTGAACATATATGCACCACAATTTGAACATGTATCAATAACCATTGAGGGTTAGAAAAGAAAAACCGTAATTTACTTTCATTGGTTGTGTATCTCTAATAATTGGTAACTTCAACATTGATATCCTATTAAATAATACAAGAAGCAAAACTATACTACAATACATATAATCTAAAAACTTGTAATAAATAACAAATAAATATTATCTATAGTCAAAGACTATAATGGACCATATTATTTGGACAAACCTACAAATTTACAAATGTCAAATCAATGTTTTAGATGAATATTGGTTTCATCATGAAATAGTTTATGCTCTACTGCAACTTGGATCTCTTTCATACTAGTTCATTGAGCTTACAAAAAAAATGTAGAAACAAATCCATTTGCAACTTCTAATAAAATTTTATATAAATTTATAGAAGCCTTTTCCATTTCAATTTACATACACTATTACTATCAATACATACTAAATGTAAGTAAAACATGTTTGTATCCATCTTTCCATCATTCTCAAAATGAAAAGATGAAAACTAGAGAAACAAGTAGAAGACACATCCCAACAACAAACAAAAATCTACAACTCATTTCTTCTTCATTTTTGTAATATTCTTTATTTGAAAATTTTCATCTCAAAACGTGAAACTCACTAAAAATGGGAAAATGCTCCTCAAAACTTATTGATCTATTAATTTTCCTTATGTTCAAATGCATCAAACACTAATACATAGATAAAAACACACAAAAACACCTATTAATATTTTAAATTTTTTAATAAGACTTTAATTGTTTTATGTCACTACTAGATTTTGATCCAAAATCCGACGGTTTTTTCCGACGGCGCGTGGTTTTTTTCTTTTAACCGTGCCAAAAATCAGAAAGATTAATTTTTTTT
>LPNX010826550.1:4265-74071 GCA_001517045.1 Pseudotsuga menziesii
CTATTTCTTAAAACATATGCATAACGACAAATTCTTATGCATCATGCAACTGTTTAGTCAATACAACATTCAACCATATCTCACATAGAATTTCTAGATGCTTTCCATCTCTACCATGACATTATTGAGATTGTGCACTAATCCAATATGTCAGCAAAGAGTTTTGATAAGTAGAAATGGAGAGTTGTATAGCACCATGAGCTACTTACCCATCACATGCATATTAGTAGTATACAGTCATTAATGCAAACAATCTATCATGCATACCACATCAACTGAATATAATCAAATGTGTAACAAAACAATATCATGGAATGACAATTGAATACTTATCTTTATTTGTTTCATGGGTATTCTCCTTCTTGAGTCTTCAGTTTCATCGACTTCTTCATTTATGATAGCGTCGTTTCTTATCCGAATGTTGAGGTGGATAAGAAGTTCTTCAAGAGTTGAGATCTTCATAATTCTCATTGATTGAGGGATCTTCTTTGGAAGATGAGAGCTTGATCTTCAGAGACGAGCTTCTTCTTCTTCCCAAAGTCGGCTGAAAGTAATCACTTCCTTCTGGAACACATTACTTAAATGAATGAATTTCATGATCCTGGGAGGCCATCCAAGGTGGCCATCACCACTTCTGCGTTCTTCACGTCTTCTTTCCCCGCTTGAAGTTGTTCTTTGATTTGAGAGATCCTTGTGACTGCATGGTCTCTGCATTCTGGATCTTCACATTCTTCAGCTGGTTTCTTAAGGTCATATTCTGATCTATGTTCTTCCCTTCAAATAGTTTGGTCAAGGAATCAAACCTCATTGATGTCTTTAGGGAAGAAACTTGTAGTACAAGTTGACTCGAAACTGAATCATCAATGATCTTCTAGGATTTGACCAAGTTCTTCTTTGAGAAAGGCTTCTAGCCTCATCTCCCTATGAAACTGGATCCCCTATGCTCATGTAGGTGTCCAATCCATTTTCTTCAGAGAGATCATATACTACTAGGCTTGGAAGTTTTCAACTTCACCAAGCTTATCATCAATCTGATGTCATAGATCACTTTGAAAAGAGAACCTCAAATGAACATAGCAAAGGATTAGATCTTACCGATTTGAGGTGTCCGTCTTGGTTCCGGAGCTGGCTAATCTAGGGTTTGTAACAGAAACCTTAATTTTAAAACTTGGAATATTTCAGATCTTATTGGATAGAAATATAGATCTCTTCAAATGGAGCTGTCCAATGTACTCCATTTCTAAAAATAGTGGAGGGAAGCTCCCGGAACAGGAAGCCCTAATTTTCCAATTTCTTCTGCATAAATGCCTATTACTGTTTCTATGATATCTCTGAACTTTCTAATCCTATATGTCTAAACTTTTTGACTAAGGTATCCTCGCATGTCCCTGATACACCACCATAGGTTTCATCAGAATTGGTTTCACCATTTGGGATTTATGATCCTTTTCCCAAGGTGACCTGTTACAGGACTGTTCAAAACAGCGAAGTTGTACGGCATGCCACATGTCACTGGTTCATATTCTGAGTCTGATATTCTGACCACAGACATTAGAGTCCGTGCCCTTTCTGTAACATCTTCAGGAATTCCATTTGGACCTCTGTAGCCCAAGATATTACAATTATCCCCAGGTGTCCTGTTTAGGGATGAATTCGAGAAGAGGCTGGAACCCTAACTTGGAGAGAACATATCTCCTGGAATACAGCGAATCGGAGGATGAATTTTGGACACAGTGTTCATTAGGATTTTATCTTCGGCCCCTGAAATTTTCAGCTCCTGATACTTCACCAATCTCGGAATATAGCGAATGTTCCAAAACGTAGCAGTTTTAGTATTTAGGGTTTTTCTAGCTCGGGGTCAAACTAGGGTTTGACTTTCCCAGAGATTCACCCAACCAAAAATCTTGATCCAGGTCTCTAAACTTTGGTTTTGATGAGGACAAAAATCCTATGCAGGTCTCACTCAAAAATTCCTCTTCTGTAGAAAGCCCTAATTTCCACATCGAAAATTGAAAATGCTCGGAATCGAATTCCGCTTCGACAGAACGATGCACCCTTCAAAGGAGAGTCATCCTAGCCTTCTTTTGTTGATTGATTGTGGAGAGAGAACCAAAAAATAAGAAGCCCTAGCTTCTATAACTTGTGAAATCTGCCCTATTCAGGTTAGCTCTGATACCATGTTAAATTTTCATATGCTTAACTAAGACATAAGTATATCATTTCATTTTTCATAATAAAAGCATATAAAGCAGGATCACTGAAAGAAACAGTATCACAAGAACAACACAGATTTATCCTGGGAAAACCCTAGAGGGAAAAACCCAGCAAAATCTTCCTCAATATAGATGCCCCAAAAAGGGAAAAAGGTAAAACCAACAAGGAGATCAAAAACATGATTCTCCTCCTTCTCCAGCAACTCCTCTCCTCCACAAGTGCTCTATTCCAAGTGAGTGTGTGTGTCTCAAATGAGGAGCACTACACCTCTATTTATATTCATCTGTTTACTTAAAGTTTACTCAATTAACATGTCGGCTTAAGTTAACTCATGTAGGCTCGAGTTACACATGTAGGCTCAAGTAACCACACTGGGGTGCTGATGACCCACCTTTACAATTAGAGGGGACTACCTCATGACTCTTATTAGTTCTTCCGATTAGGAGCATCGGGGTACAATGTAATACAAGCGGTTCTCCCGGTTGGACCATCAGGGACCACAAAATATACATAAAGAATATTCTTCGAAGTTACAATATTTCAACACTTAGTGTTTCTTTAATTCTCCATATAATAATTTATAATTTTTTTTGTGTACTATTTCAGCATATATTGTAATTTAATGTTTATTTTTGTTGAATATCGCTATTGGTTTGCATCACTTGTAGATGGTTGACATCTAAAGAAATCCATAAAGAATATATAAAGTATTGGAGGAGAGAAATTACTCATCTCATGTGTGAAATGCAGAAGCATCTACCATCGGCATTTTTCAATGCACAGGAACACTACCTCATACACCAAGTTGAGGAGATTGAGTTGTGTGGACCTGTGCATTCAAGGTCCATGTGGATGGTTGAGAGGCACTTGAAATTTATGAAGGGTTTGGTGAAACAACTAGCACATCCAAAGGGTTCTATGATGAAAGGATATACGGTATACCAAAACATGTTGTATGTTAGTGAATATCTTCCTATTTTAGTGTCAAAGCTCAATTTACGTCACATTTCTGATCCGGACTCCAATAACAAATTTGAAGGGGAGCAACTGAAGGGGAAAGGTATATTGAGGAAGCTGAAAGGTAATTATTAACTACTGGATTTTTATTATATCCTTCATATTCTGATTGTATTTTCTAGTCATAATTGCTGCAATTAAGAGCATATACATGTTTGTTCAAGAGATCTACACCTTTCTTTGATTTTAATGGTTATTGTCATGAAACAGTTGGTCGAGAATGGGATGCAATGCATTTATACATCGCAAACAATCTTGACTGGATGAAGGTATGGATTGAACGATGCGCACAATTGAGTCATGGAATATCATGGGAAGGTGTGGCTTCATTGGTAAAAGAAGCACAAAGCAATGGATATAACAATCTAACAGGAAGGGAAATCGATTTGGCATATGGTGTAAAATATAAAATGGAAAGTATATAATTAATCAAATATCCCTCTAAATATTTTATTTTGTTTGATACTTATTGACGTACATGTTCTTTTTTTCCATGTATTGTTGCATAAGGACTGATTGGTTGTGTAATTTTTTCGTGTATTGCTTATTGCAGGTAAAACACCATAAGGCTATGGTCTGCAATGGAGGTAGATATTGGATCAAAAAACTGGATGAAACAAATAAAACATCAGATTTTGGGGTTTCGGTTGTCTTTGAGGTTACCAATGTTTCATCTAGAACTGACAGACATCCAGAAGTCTCAGAAAATCGATACTATGGGTATTTGGAAGATATTATATAGTGTGACTTTAAATCCTTTAAGGTAGTTCTATTCGTTGTCAAATGGTACAGGTTACGATTGAATCAATGTGATCCCGATAGAACTATTGTTGAACATGATAATGGATTTACCATGGTAAACACAAGGTTGTTTGAGCCAGGAACAGAGCCCTATGTTCTTCCAAGCCAATGTGAACAAGTATTTTACTCAGAGGTTCCAGGTAAAGCGGGTTGGTTGTTTTTTGTGAGACATGATCCAAGGGGAAGGCTGATAAATTATAACCTAGATGATGGTAATGAAGAGGGTTCTCTGGAAGAAGAATATGATGATGAAGAGCATGATCAACTTGAGTCAGCTGACAATGATGATCCAACAGAAGATGTCCAAGGAATAGTTGAATCAGATGATGTAGCAGACAATGTCGTTGAAGATTATTTCGACAATGACACGATGAGCGTAACTGATGATGATGACGATGATGATATGGCCAATCCTTACAATGTTGACACAAATGATGATACAAATGGCGCATCATCTTCATCATCATTGTCATCATCATCATCGTCTTCCTCATGATGATGATGCTCATCATCGTCATCCTCATGATGATGATAATCATCATCATCATCATCATCATCATCATCATCGTCGTCGTCGTCATAATCATAATCATCATCTTCATCAACAACATAATCATCGTCATCATTGTCATTGTCATCGTCAACATCATTATTGTCATCATCATCATCATTGTCATCGTCTTCATCATCATCATAATCATTGTCATCATCTTCATCATCATCATTGTCATCTTCCACATCATCATTGCCATAATCATTGTCGTCATCATCATCATTGCCATCGTCTTCATCATCACCACCATCATCATCTTCATCATCATCGTCATCATCATTATCGTTGTCACGATCAACATCATCATTGTCATCGTCAACATCAACATCATATTCTTCATCATCATCGTCATCGTCATCATTTTCATCGTCATCCTCATGATGATGATAATCATCATCATCATCATCAATATCATCATCATCATCGTCATCACAATCATTATCAGCATCATCAGGATCATCATTGTCATCATCGTCATCAACATCATCATCATCATCAACAACATCATCATCAACAACATCATCATCAACAACATCATCATCATCGACATGAACATCATAATCATAATCATCATCATCAATATCATCATCATCATCACCACCACCATGCTCACAAGCTCACATGCTCAACTTTTCAATCATCCTTCAAAGATATATTTTCATTTATCCAATATAGGGATGTGTCGTTATGTAGATGGTTCTTCCCTCATTAATGTGAAGGTTCTTTATTCAAGTTAGGATATAATAAAAATATCCTAATACTATTATGGCAATTTATATAATATAAAATAACATATAATAAAAATAAAATACATATAATATAAAATAATATATAATAAAAATAAAAAAACATATAATATATAATGTTTTTTGTGACAAGGGTTTTTTGTGCACGTTGTGATGTTTGCTCCTTTGTGGGACAAGCTTGAATGCAGACAGACCCTTCCTCATTTAGTGGGTTATTCAGGGATTCAATTTACAAACCTTATTACCTTACAAATGAGAATCTCGTTGTTCAGGTCATGAACTTAGAATAGGGCTTCGTGCCTCACCCCCTCTCGTATCTGTGAGTCGCTATTATAGTGATCATTCATTTTGTAGTGCATCTATAGATGTAATTACACAATTTCTCTAGTTTTGCACAGACAGGCTTGATAAACATTGTAAATACTATATGATAGTGTTGAGGACTGCTCATACCATAAGGTTGGGAGACTATGGTATAAATACCATGTCCTAAGTACTAAGTCTGCACTGATATTTAAAGGGTGGTGAAACCATAGGATAGAGGGTTTAACACATGACTTGGTTGGTATATGGTATAATGTTGATTCCATAAACTATGGTGAGGGTTTTTGCATGCGTTAATGGTCACCAGCTGAGGGTTTGTGCATCCGTTAATGGTCACCAGCTACTTGTGCAATATTGTTTTTGGCATTTTGGTTTAGTGTGGCCTCTGTGCAATTGGAGAAGGGAGACGACCCCATCGATTCGTAGGTAAGATAGATCAACTCTGTGTAAAAATGCATTGCTTCATTGTATTCTCCATGGCATGGTCATGCTTTTCATGCCATCGTTGGTTTGTCTGCAGGTGAACGTGAAGGCGCTCCGGGGTTTGCACAGGCTACACTATCGACTTGGGATTTCTTCTTCATGGCCATGGTAAGCATGCTAGCAATATTTACTCGCCTCCTCTCATTCTGGGCATTTATGAGTTGGAAAACTTTACTGGTTTGGGGTTTCGTGTGGCACTTGTTGACTCTACCTTCGGGGTTTATAATGTAGCTTTCTCTAGTTTTTAATGGACTCTTGTTGGGAGGTTTGGCATCTTTGGGTCGTGGCTGCACCATTACTTGTAATGGTTCCATAGCTCAGGACTTTTCCATTTAACATTTTTAATAGTTTGACTGTTGTAAAAGAGGATTCATGCCTCACTGTGTAAATACATTGCGCGTTGGCTTTTATGTAAGGACTGTAATGTGATTTGGTATATACGATTTCATTCGACATTTATAAAATATTATACTATGTAAAGATTTGGGGCTGTGTAGTAGATTTAATGCTGCGTTTTGAATTGCTGTCTTACTGGGTTCAATTCGTGGCTTTCATCCTGTGGGATTTACTATGTGCATTAATAATGATTTGGGTTTGGGAGTATGCATGACACTCTGATTTTATTATTTGTAAATTAAGTCAGGAAAGCTTCCATAGCTTGGGGTGTTATGCCATGGGCTACGCCATTGTAGCACTGGTGCCACAGCTAATTGGCTTGCCATCGTATGCTCTGTGTTGGCGTTAAAATGGAGACTGTGTTTTTAGCCAAAGTATAGAACTTTTGGATTTGCATTAGATCAACGTGGGTGCACAAAGGTCAAAACATCCACTCTACAAGAGTTTACTCATTGAGGCGTCATTTGAAGCATGCTTACACTATTTTATACACCATTTCATGAGAGATAACACATGATTGAAGGTTACTCATTGAGCTGGTCCATTTCATGAGAGATATTACATGCTTGGCAGGTGATGCAAGCACCAACTACCATAACTCTATGCAGACCTTAGTTTTACAAAAACCCTGTTCAGAAAGTGAATTTCAGGCAAACCCTTAGTTTCTCTCTTCCCTCTCTGTCCTTCTCGAGCTACCCAAGCTTCTGCGAGCTGCCTCACCTCAAAATGAGCTAACAAAAATCTCCTCGAGCTAACCTAAGCTACCTAACTAAATGATTTGGATCTGCATTAAATAACCTCCAGTTCTATTCTAATTCTGTTTACAGATCCTATAATTAAGGAACAGAGTCCTTAATAAACTCAACTTACCCCTACGAGTCATTAGTGACTCACTAACAAACTAACAACTCTTATCCAAACATTTACAAGTGGAAAGGATAAGTGTCCTCTTCCAAATTATTCAATTTTTAATCAAGATAAAAGAATTTACAATTGTTGAGACCCTAGGTTTCTCAATTCATATGACTTTTATCAAGCCATGGATGAATTCGTTTCCATGAGCCTATGCTCCTGCATCACAAAAGCAAGTTGTGTTTTACTCCAAATAGTGTTATGATGTATAGGAATCCTACAAACCTAATTGACTCGACAATGAAGTAGGTTTAGAGTCTAGATGTTTATATTTCTAGGCTAATTTGTTTTTTGAATTGAATTGTCATGTGTGTGGCCTATGCATTCCCACATTCACTTGGTCATTTTAGTATGGATTGGGACGAATTGACCATTTTGTTACCGACCCATTCAGTCATACCCTGATTTGCTTGGTTCAGTACCAAACTTGTCACTCCAATCGTTTCAAAGGTCGGGTTAGCTCAGTTGGGGGTCAACTCGGTTGACTCAACCACCTCGGTAGAAAAACACTTGATTAAATCTGCAACTATTATTGTTGAAAAGGGGTTAGGCCAGAAAAGGAAAGGAAATGTTAGGAAAAGGAAATGAAAGCAATAATAAGTGAGAATGGAGAATTGTATGTAACTAAAAGACGGGAATACATAATATTTCTTAGGGCATACATAATTTTTTGCATACAATCCCATTAGTATCATAAATTATGGGAAAGATCAGAAAAACATGCCTACACAAATATTAACTGATAAGTATGGTTTTGGTGTTTCATTTCGAGAATAAAATCCTATAACAATAGTTGTTATTATGAATCTTAAAGGGTCCTAGATGAGATTTGTGCACTTTTAGGCAGTTCAACTTTCAAGCAAAAGAAGCCAATAAAAATATCTTAATACTATTATGGCAATTTATATAATATAAAATAACATATAATAAAAATAAAATACATATAATATAAAATAATAATAAAATACATATAATATATAATAATATATAATAAAAAATGACAAGTGTATTTGGACATTGTCGCGACTCGTTTCGTTTTGGACAGTTCAGTTCAATTTGGAGGTTTGGTTTTAGACAATTCAGTTTTGTTATTTTTTTATCTTAGTTTTTTACTTTGGTCCCCTTTGTTTAGAGACTCTATAGGTTCAGTGTCCTCCATCATCACTTATTAAGATTTGGGATGTAAAGCAATCTTTGCATGAGAGCTCTTTCTTATACAAGGAAAAACTTATGCAGATACTTATACAATTAGCATGATGCATATGAACGATAAACACAATTCTTTAGACCCATTTCATCTTAATCATGTTATAAAATACCACCCTTTAGAACTTTAGTCAACTCAAAATGGAGGTCAGGGACACAGACAGTGTATGGGGACTGCTTCATTCCACTTTCCAACTAATAGTCTCACCCAAAGAATCACTACATTGTGTTCAACTAGGAAAACTTGATTGCAAGCAACCTTTCTCCGACTTTCTCGAAAGCCAACTCACATAGGCCATTTCTAAGTGGGTAAGTTGGAACATGCGGGCATGGGATTACGTGACCTTTGTACATGTGGTTCACACTACTGTGAAGTTTTGTTGTAATCACCTACCCTTAGCACATGTAATGTCTCTAGTTAAGGAACATTCTCTTAAAGTGTTCATGGATTGGTTAGATTGGACTTTGTCTTGTTACATGTTCCACTTGTAGACTTAGTACAGGGTTTGCTTGTAATTACTCTCTTCCTTATTCCATAAATAGAAAGGAGGGTCCTTCTCTTGAGGATATTGGGTTCTCTATTTTGCGAAAAGTAAAGTTAAGAGTAAAGTAGTTGTGATAACTATATGTGCAAGGATGAAATATATACTTGACATAGCATCCTCTAGTTTACTACCATGCTTCCTTCAGTAGTCAAATTCTTGGCTGAAACCATGTGGCCGTAAGTGAAATCTTTGGATTTTTTTTTAAATCCATCAATAGGCGTCGCTTTTCTGACGTTATTTAGACACTCCGGTCAACCCATCTGACGGTCGTGCCATGACTTCGATGCTTCCTCCTGTCAGACAACCGATGATTAAAGTGTCAGACTGCATCAGAAGGCCGACTCTTCTAGTGTCGGAGTGCATCGGAGTACCGACATTGTCTGAATTAAAAAATGATGACACCACCATTTCTTAGACACTTTTTTCCATCGGAGGATGTCAGATTTCTGACGGTTTATGCAATTTTGGTTGGCACTTCGGAAGGAATAACAGCTGAATATGCGACACAATGGTCTGTCGGAGCTTCGACCCTTATTATTTGACGGTTGGAGATCCGACATTACGCCACCGATGGAAAAAAAAAGTGTATGTGTCGAATACCCGACAGGTTAGTGTCAAATTTTAGACATGGTAGCCGTCAGATTTTGGCCTCAAATTCTGTAGTGACAAAAAAATAGCACCACATTAAAAACCAAACTGCAAGTCTGAATCGGATGTGGAGGAGGTGAAATTTTCCCTCCAGAAAATGGAAAAATATCCTACAGTTCAATGTTGGAATAACATTTCATCGCCTCATTTCCCGTCACATAACAACAATGACACCATATTACAAACTAGACCATAGGTCTAAATTATATGTGAAGGTGGAATTCTCCCTTGATGAAATGGAGAAACAGTCCAACGGAATTCACTTCATCCTTTCCCTTTGGAATATCGACGTTTCATTTGGAAATGAGAATCTTTTTTTCCTGGGAAAAAAAACATAAATTTATTTTATCAAGTGTGAACAAAATTACATTATGTATATGCACATCCAATGTGCATTTCTTTGATAAAACTAGACTGTTTCCAAGACATATTGTCTTCAAACCATAACTATGTTTTATGGAGCTGTTACAATATAGATCTATTACATCAAAATCTGATGTAAATAAGCAATAAAGTCACTTGGCTTGTCATCCTAGTAATTTATCACAAAATATAAATATCAAAACATAAGAGTTCTGTAAACATGCTAATTAAGGACTAAAAAGTAAAAAAAATGTCTTGTGAAATCAATCCCCGATCCCCGAGGAATGTTCATTCTATAAATGGTCGATGATAGAATTCATATGTTTCCCTATCCTAAAATTCCTTTATCTTCCAAATCCCCATAGCCAGTTGCAAGCCCTCCTTCGAGGCTCTGTCCACCTCTTTGTTTTTTTCCTTGTAAACATGACGACATGAGAAAGTATCAAAATTGTGTTGAACCTCCCGAATGGACAAAGGAATATTTCTTAATATTAACTACATGCACTGTTGAGTCCCTTTTATCCAGTTTATGACATTTAGTGAGTCACCAAAAATATTGATTCTTTGGCAACCCCTTTCAACTGCAAATATCAAAAGCAATTTTAGGCTCAGTAATTCAGCATAGTTGTTACCTCCCTCTCCTAATCCCATGGTAAGCTCAAAATAGTGAGAGTATGATAGGAAAAGTAGGGCCCCTCCCCCACAAACATTGTTTTGGGTTGCACCATCAAAAAAAACCCAGGCATAGTCCTTTCAATTTCAACTGCCAAAGCCTCCCTTTGATTTGCATCTCTAATATGTTGTGGGAAGGCAATTAAGATGCCACAAGAGAGAGTTGTTGTGATATCTAGCGTACAATATTTTTCCAAGAAAATGTAATTGCTCCTTTCCAGAAAAATACCCCAAATGAATAACAAGGGTAAAGCAATCATTTATTTGAGATGCGTCGCTATGTTCCATATTTCCCAGGCATGTGCCACCAAAATCCCCTCACAGGTACACAAAGTTCCTGTAGTTCGATTGCACTCTGCCCACACCTCTCTACTGTAGGGGAATCTTAAAAAGAGATGCATGACCGAATATTCATCATACTTACAAAGAACACACTACCCAAGTCCATTTTTGTTCCTTTTCTGCAAATTGTCCCACGTTGGGACCTTGTTTTCCAAGGTGTTCCTCATAAACAGTCAGATTTTTGGAGGGCTCTTGACCTTCCATAGTTTTTTCCACCACCAAACCAAAGCCATGTTTATCACATCTGCACTAAGACTAATATAACCAGCTATTGATGCTTGGAAGAAACCTAGGTATCGACAGTGGGGATTCTCCCCACTGTAGCTATTCCCAAATAGATCATTTATCGTTTGGTATGGGGAATACGCCCGGTTAGTGGCCTGGCTACCGTAGAATTAAAGGAATGTTTAAATCTATTTTACCAGTTGTGGCACAATCCACCATTTATGTAATTTTTATGTTTTATGAATGATATGCAAGTGCCTAAACTCAATGCATGTGATTTCCAAAACAAGAACCTCACAAGTAGTTAGCCACGTAGTGAGCTGCATAGGGTCTTACCTCTCGCCTTACATGAATCAATTGCCCCTCAATCACCCAAAGTAAAGAACAACTATTCTAATCTAGTATATTCTAATCTATCCCTAGGGAGCAAACTTTATATTGGAATAAGTAATGTACTGTATTTTTTGCATATAGGATTCTATAGGTAGCTGTTAAATTCTTAATACATAAATACAACAGAAAATTGACACTAAGATAGCTCTCTGAAGTTAAAACATTCATTACTCATGTATTGCATAAGATTCATAACAGAAAATGAAACCATTCATAACACAAAAATAGTTCAGCGAGTTAAGAATGATCTCACAAATTGTATAGAATGCTCAAAACAGAAATAATTCCTCATTCAGCAATCCACACAACCATCTTGAATCTCATACAGTCCTTCCTCCAGCGAAATTTTAGTCCTCTTTCTTATAAACAAAAATAGTTATCCTTACAAAAACGTTTCAGCATGTATGCTAGAAAACATCCCCTTCTCTATTCTACTTTACCCCTACTTATACAAATTACAAATGACCTTTCAGTTACCCTAGCCCCTTGGGCTTCCCTAACTCTTCATTTACAAGTTCTTTGTCCTCTAGTGTGCTCACTAGGAAAAATGAAATAAAAAAATATATTACGAAAAACTGCCACATGGAGATAAAACAAATCCCTATGTGGTCCCAGTTGGTTTCTTAATAAAAACATCCCATGGTTGAGCCTCTTCACTAATGATTCAACAGTCAACTGGCTCCAGCACACGTGTAGTTGTTTCATGCTTGGACAGCTAGGATTCTATCTCCCTTACTTTTGGTGAGTTCTAGCTCAGTAACTCCTCAAAAAGATGCTTGTGAACCAAATCTTGTACAATCCAGACTCCAATGGCTTCTTCACTAATGCATTCAATCTTAGCTATGCTTTCTTCCCCTGCCTGCAGCCTATCCTGGAGGTTCTTTAAATGTTGATCTGTAGCTGGGAAGTCTTGGTCTTGAGTGTCTGCTGAAACCTGGCATTTGTTGTGAGTTAAACACATTCTTTTGTAGAACTCAATACACTTTTCCAAATTTTTATCAATGGTTGTTTACAACCTTACTACTGATTTGTTGCCAAAATTTAATATTTCCAATTCCAACTTTAGACCTCCTGCAGTATTCTGAGGCGTGTTCGCCGGAAAGGTCGAATTGGCTCCTATCCAAGTTAGTTGGCTATGCACAAGTTTTTCCACTTCTGATAACCTCGTCCTGAACTTTGACGAGTTGTGTGCTATATCCTTTAATCTAACCTCTATCTATTTAATTCTATACATTTCTCCCACCAACTTCAGTTGGATCTAATTTATTTCCTTTTGCAGCAAAGATGCTTGACTACAAAAAAGAGCTATATCGAGCTGCTTTTAATTTTCCACCTTGAGTTGTTGATCTATCAAATTGTTCTGAATTTTGAATTCTTCAACTCTTTTGTCAGTTGTGTCCTTTTCCTTCTCTAACTCTAAAACCTTTTTTCCATATATCCTTTTTCTCTCCTTCAGTAATGTTAGCTGACAGTACTAAGGCATCTTTGTCTGATTTTAAAATTTGATACACCTCTTTGAGTTTCTCCAACTCTGTTAGAATGTAATCATGCTTCCTATTTAGGATTTTCCCCTCTCCTCTTTCTTTCCTTAGAGTTTCCTTCATTTGGGACATTTTCTCCTTATACTGATCAACATCCTCAACCAATTTTCCGACATTATCTACATTGTCAAGAGCTGTTGCTACACCTTCCATCGCAAGGAGCTTGGGGTATTTACTCGTCCCCTACAACATTGTTTTCTTTGTTACCATGATCTCTACAGGATGATCTCCTACATCCACCCTTTTCTCTGATCTCATCACAATCCTCTTCTTTTTTTATCAAAGAAAATTGTATTGAGGTCGGCTATCGCTTGTTCCTGGGATGGGATGAAAGGTATTAGTTCAAGCTCTACCAATGGAGCTAGATTTTCTGTTATCATGCTACTTTATGGGAGAAATTAATCCATGGGATTATCATGGAGCTGTCCCTGCTCCATATTTTCCCGATCTCAGTCCTCCTCCTCCTTCTGCTTAAGTTCCTCGGATGCTTTTCCGCTACTTCTCTTGCTTGTTCAGTCGCTTCCTTTTGTATCCTTTCACTCTCCTTCCTCTGACTCTGCTCTTCTTCTTCATTCCATCGTTGTGCCTCATCTTCTTCCTTCTGACGTTGTGCCTCCTCTACTAATCGCTGCTCTGCTTCCTGTAACAATCTGCAGGCTTCCTCTTCCCTTTTCTTTGTAGCTTCTTCTTCTTGTTTTTTGTTGTTTAGCAGTACCACTACTGCTTCTTTTGCCTCCCACTATTGTTATTTTCTTGTTGAATATTTTGCTTAAGGTTGTGATGTTGCATGTGTTGCGATATATCTCTTCATCTTTATCCCAGTAGTTTGTGTATTCAAATTTCACCCCTGCTGATGCGCAATATTTTGAGATTTTGTGTGTTGAATCATTTATGTGAAAATGTTTCTGTCCAAAATTAAAGTTCTCTAATTCTTTCACAAATTCTGGTGCACTCTTCACCTTGGTAAACTTATAAATACCTATGCAGAAAGGGAGTGGTGGGTGTACAACCTTCTTCATATAAAATAAGAAATTTTCAATGCCATCTATGTAGAGATGCCTCACCACTTCTTTATGAATAACATAGTTAGTACCATACTTTGGAAATAAGGAAGGGGATTTCGATCCTCCGTGCATTCTTAAGTACAGACCTTCCTCTGAGAAGTAATAATCCCCATTATCAATCACCGCCTCCAATGCTCTTTCAGACATGCAATTTCATTCTATGAGGAAGATTAGCTTGTAAAGCGGCATTAAGAAATCCTCACAGATGCTCTTGTATAAACTATAGTATTTGTGTGCCCAAACGATCTGATATGCAACATATACAACAGTCTTGGTTTTATCCCATTTGCAATTTAGTGTTGGGAACTGGTGGGTGCACAAAATGCAATCAATTAGAAAAGAGCTCATATAAAACTTTGACTTCCTCTACATGAAACACCCAAGTGTTGCACTTATGCATGAACATAGATTGTTTTCTATGACGTTGGCCAAGTTAAAGATGGTACCCTTTGTAGCTACAAAATAAATTAATGGTACCCAACTTATCTTATAAAGCTTTCCATTCACCCAGCCAAAAATTCGGTTTAACATCAAAGCTAGAAGTTGGTATGGGGATCATAAGTTGGTGGTTTCATATTCTCCTGAAGACTTCGTGCGGTACTACTTCCCTGGAACCATCATTCTCCTTACACAATCGAAAACATATAAGTCTAGCTCTTTTATCCACTTTTCTGTCAAATAGATCTGAGGTGTAGGTATCTTACATGCTTGAGCTACATATGTCAGGTTGTAGGAAGAAAAACCTTGTCCACTAATGTTTGACAGAATCGTCTTAGTTATATATTCCCTTGGAAGAATCCAACCGATCACCTCGGCACATGGGAAGAGTTTGGGATGTATGGACACTTTCATGATAGCAGACTTCATTATATTTGCATATATTGGTGTGTCTTCTAAACCCATGGTTGGGACATCCTGATCCCTGATCATCTGATAGATTTGACCCCATCTAAACTCTGGATCAACTCCAGTGAAAGCTTTAGTATCTTCATAGATAATTTCCAACTTCGGTACTATTTCTATCTCTAGATCATCCCCTGTAGTCTGGACCTTCTTCTTTCCCTTTTTAGGCATGGTTCTATATAAAAACTGAGGCTGAAAAAACAATCAAACATGTCTTAGAGAATGATAAATAAAATACTTAACATAACAATCATATCTAATATTGAGCGAAAAGAACAACAGCATGAGGTTATAGTTAATAAAACTTCACCAAATCATCCTGGAACACCTTAGTAAACTTCGTGACACCAGGAAAAATAACCTCTTGCTACTTCAGCACACCCAGCCAAAACAAGGATACAGTTGAATAGAGCCGAGCAGCGAGCCTCACACGCGATAGGATGAAAACAACAATCACCCCTAGTTTCTATCAAATGGTGCCCTAAATATTGCAATTGGATAACAAGGATCCTCTCCATTCAAACCAAAAGGAGTCCCTCCATGTCTCAACACTTCAAGAATGGTGAGTTTAACATGAGATATAGGCAGAGAAACCTCCCAAAACAACCTCGGCAAACGGTGATACCCCCTCCTCTCCTGCATTGATGATGAGAAGAGGGAACAGTGCAGACGACGAAACGCTCGTCTGATCACAACCTTGCTACTACACCATACTGACATAACAGTCCCCATAACAAGAACATAGAAGATGAGTGGCACGGGGCAGGTAAGGGAAACCTACATCCCTGCTAGCAAGGAGCAGAGCAACCAGGGTTTGTTGTGTAGGAGAAAATGAGGCAACTTCAAAAATTGTCTAAACCTAAGCTCAAAGAAAATCTTCTATGGTTTTGGGTTATATAATGACTAAGGATGGGAAAACCTAATCTCGTAAGACCAACCTGGGATTTTTCCTCATAAAACTCATAAAAATGACAACGCGAGGATTCAAATCCTACCTGGTGAAAGCAGACTCAACGGTTGGTGGGTGCAAATCGTGCGCAGCTGGAAAAAATCCACACTACAGTTGACAACTCAAACGGCGATGAAGATAAGTGCTCCAATGGACAATATAAATGACCATAATACAACCCTCGGCGGCTTAAATAGGAATAGTCATGAGAAGGGTAATTAATGGCCCATGAGTGAAACACCATTGGTGCCAATGTTACAAACTTTATTTACAAGGCATCAAACCAATAATGTACTAGTGAGCGTAATCGATGGTGTCAAGTGGAATCTTGAGACAAAATACTTACCAACAACAAGACATCGGCAAGGACATAAAACTCTATCGGCAGCAAAATACTTAACTAACCCACAACGGTTTCAGGTGAACCCTCGAGAAAGCCATCGGTTACAAAAAATATGCGCATCCGGCAACATCAGCTTGACCAAACGATTCTTACTGATGCGATTGGCAACAACTCCTGAAGCGGCCTATCGAAAAACTTATGGGAAGTTTCGACACAACAGGAAGATAAGGAAATAAAACCTCTTCTGATGATGTCGAAAAGTTTCGACAAGACGACCGGAAGCACCGAGAAAAGTTGTTAACAAACCATCGCAACTAAACTCAGAATTTTTCTCTGATAACATTGGCTCCAGAGCCTAAGTCTAACCAATGAATAGAAAAACTTGTGTGAGTTTTCTGGAAGAGATAAAAGGATGCAAAGGATCGACATGTTTGAAGAGTAGCTCATCTACTACATTGGCTCAACTCAAGGAGTTCATCCAATACGGCGGGTGGAAAAAATGAGTTTCATCTTAATATTTTTCTTGAGTTGTGAAAAAACTAAGTTAGGGAAGGGGTCCTTAGAGGGAAAAGGTATTCTATGAAGGCTTAGAAACTAGAAATCAAAGGTGGGTCCTAAAACATGAAAAAAATGAGGTAGTGGTTGCAGCATCAATAATTGGCGACTGCCTAGGGAGCACAGATCTCTGGAAAAATTATCATTAAAACACAAAACTGCTTCATAACAAAATCAAGATCAACTTGTCCCATTTGTTTTCAAACTAATTTAAAGATCCATACTTTTTCTAGAAATGTAAGATTCAGAACATTTCATTGATTTTAGTCCCTTGGGTATGGTAACCAGGTTTTCAAAGTCCCGATAACTCTTCTTGGGCCAAATTGTTATATTCATTACCTCTGCATTCAATTTCCCTTGGTTGAGACACCACAAAATCGTGACAGAGTTTGGACAGACTTATTCGTTTGTTCCTCCTTCCCATGCCCTTTGCATTCATTTGATGCTTAAGAATTATGTCTTTTGAGTCATTCAAGATTGCTTCTTCTATATTTTAGATTTGATTTAGGTTCATCCATCCATGGTGTCATTTTGTGTGAGTGAGTTTCAACTCACAGACGGAGAACAACCTTTCAGAAATCCAATCATTTTACTGATTTTGTTCAGTATATCCTTTTGATATGTATCTTTCTTGGAAATTTGACTCCTTTTATATACATAGCCTTTTGGCTTTCATTTGTGGTGGGATCATTTTGAATACCATACACCTTCCCATTCCCTACTTCCTTTATGTGGGTCTTCTGCTGCAAGCTTCCTAGGACAGATATTAATGTGAAGTGGATGGAGCCCCAAAATAGTGTTCAAGACTTCTCCTACCTCAATTATTTAACAGGGTTTTAAGATAGGGATTCAATGTGTTCTCAAAAAAACTTCCTGTCAATAGTCTATCAAATTAAAGAATATGATTCTGATCAAATGTTTTCATAGATAGATTCCAATAAGCAATCCTTGGATTAAACATACTCGCAGTTTTTCCAAATTCCCATGTTTTCCCAAACACCAAAAGCTGTGCTGGCTTATTCTGAAAAGAGAAATGGAATAAAGCAAGTAAAATTGAAATCAATCAAATGCAAAGAAAAATAACCAACATAAAGAAAACAAACATAACTAAAAAAAAGGAAAAAAACAAATCAAACTGAAACCAAGTTTATTTATGTACAAAAGAGTTCCTACATACCTAAGTGAAATAAGGTTTGAGAATCAGCCCATTGACAGACATATTCTCTTCCCACTCCTGTAAATCTTGTAACTTATACGTTGAGGGGCCTAGATTTGCAGCAATCTAAAAAAGGTGAATCCATAAATGTTGAAACTTAGTATGCTTTCCACTTTTGTCATGCAGGTGCTCCCACTTGAGAACCAAATCTACTATTTCAAATATTCTATTCTCGGACTTGTGTTTGTTAAACCACTTCTTTACAATCTACTGTTGGTGCTTAAATATCTCTTTAGACTTGAGCCTAGACTCTTCTAACTTCAACAAGGTATTGATTCGGGCTTGTAAAACCTCACTACCAGATCCTTTGGATGTTTGGGCTAATTGAGAAAATGGCAACAAAATGTTGGGGGGTAAAATGGCTTCCTTTCCATAAACTAAAGTATAAGGCGACACGCCTAAGGAATTCTTGGGTGTGACCCTATCAGCCCATAGTGCATTTGGAAGAGCTACATGCCAACTCCTCTCGTTTTCTATGACATTTTTCTTTAAAATTCTATGAGATTCTTATTAGTTGATTCAACTAATCTGTTACCTTGTGGATAATAGTTAGCATAATAATGCAACTCCATTCTTTTCTCTTTAGAAAATCTAGTAAGTTTTTTTGATGAAAAGTAAGATGCATTATCAAAAACCAGGGAAATTGAAACCCCAAACCTGGTCATAATATGGTCTTGTAAGAAGTCTATGACTGCATCTTCGTTCACTTTTTGTAACAGGATTGCTTCCACCCATATGGTGAAATAATCAGTGGCTGTGAGAATATATTTGTGTTGCAATGAAGAGTTTGGATTTATTTTTCCAATGACATCAATTCCCCATTGCTCGAATAGCTCAGAAATAATGACTGGTTGCAATGGTTCAGCTTCCCTTGCCTGTCTCCCACCGCTTCTCTGGAATGTGTCACATTTTCTTACATAAGCATGTGCATATTTAAACAAGGTCGGCCAGTAGTATCCATCTCTTAGGATCTTGTGTGACGTAGTATCTCCTGAAAAATGTTCTCCGACAGGACCATCATGCAACTCTGCAATGACTTTAGATGCATCTTCCTTTTCCAAGCATCTCAAAAATACTCCATCATAAATATTCCTGGAAAGAAATCCATCAATTATCTGATAGATGCTGACTTCAAGCGTAGTGCTCTCCTTTCTTTAGGATTCTAGTGTTCAGGTAATTATCCTTATTGGATATAGTGTATCAGATCTGTGTACCAGGACTCCGGGGCGATGAATATAGGACACATATTGATCATATGTAATTCAACTTCATTCTCCCAATCATCGTCTTCATTACTTTGACTTTCAGCCATTAACTTACAAATCCCTTGTCCTTTAAGGATAGTGGCTGGTTTAAATTCTAAATCATATTATTGCAAGTTTGTTACCCAAATTCCTCTTCTTTCTCCTAATTCTTTCTGCATGAAAATAGTTCTAACCGCTGGGTAAGGAACAATCACTTTGGTTCTATTCTTAAGAACATAAGGCCTAGATTGTTTTACCGCTTTAAATATTGCATACGCCTATTTATCAATAGCGGGATAATTGAATTCAGCACCTTGCAAACCAGTGCTCATAAATGATATGGGGTACTCATCTCCCCTTTCTTCCCTATGGGTAAGCACTGCTAGGAGTGAGTTATTGAAATAAAAAGTGTATAGGATAAAATCTTTCTCAAAATTAGGACTTTTGAGTGAAGGTGCATGGGCTATTGCTACTTTGATTTTGCTAAATGCACCATTTTCTATGTCCGTCCATTTAAACTGTACACTTTGCTTAATAGTATGTTACACACACTTGACTATTTGAGCAAAATCGGGCACAAACCTTTGCACAAAATTTATAGTCCCCATGAAATATTGCATGCCTTTCTTACTGTGGGGTAAGGAGATATGTGTTATAGATTCTATCCTTTCTAGGTCTATGGAGATTCCCCTTTTAGAAATGATGTGACCCAATAGCTTTCCTTCTAACACTGCGAAAACGCACTTCTTAGGATTCAGAGAGATACCATATTTTCGACAAGGGTCAAAATTTTGTTTTAAATGAAACATATGCTCTTCTCTCTTCTTGGAAAACAATGTACGTCATCCAGATAAACTACCACGTTGTGGCCAATAAAACCATGGAAAGCTATATCAATCACCCTTTGGAAGGTAGCTCCAACATTAATGAGACCAAAAGGAATTCCTCTGTAAGCAAAAGTCCCCCAATTCGTACGAAATGTGGTCTTCAGCCTATCTTGTTCTGCTACCAAGACTTGGTTGTATCCTGAAAAACCATCCAATAAAGAGAACAATTCGAAGCCTAAAACCATCTATAATATTTGCTCCATTGGCGGGAAAAGATAATTATCCTTGTCTGAAACACGATTCAAAATTCTAAAATCTACACACAATCTTATTTCACCGGAATTTTTCCTCACCGGTACCAAATTCACCACCCACTCTGAGTGTCTGACTCTGAAAATAATCTTCACATCAAGTAACTTTTTACTTCACTTTGAATCAGGGGTTCTAGCTTGGGATGCATCTTCCTGAGTGGCTGTTGAAATGGTTTCACACCCGCTTTAATGGGAATAACATGTTGGATAATGAAAGTATCATAAATATTCAAATCATCATAAGTCCAAGCAAAGACATATTTATATTGCTGAAATAAACTGATGAATTTGCTTCTCTCACCCGGTGAACAGCATTTCCCCAAGTTCACGTACTTTGGTTCAGCTTCTGTCCCCAGATTCATCAGCTCATATTGCATAGATGAACTGTGTGTTTTGACATTTGTTGGATTTCTGAACTTATTATTCAAATCAAACATTCCCTCCAATGTTCTGGCCCCTATAGGTATGAAATTACCATTTTGAAGATTGCTTGATGTTCTTTGTCATCAATCACTGAGTCTTTGAAAGTCTCATCATTGGTCAGGAATTATAATATCTGTTGATCATAATTGAATACCCTCAAATTGGTGATATTGTCTGGCACAGATGGCCTAAAAATAAATTCAATTGAACATTTATTATTAGTAGGCACTAATCTTGCAACAGAAGTAGCTAACAAATCAGATGCTACATTTTGTATTCTAGGAATCGAATTGAAGTTTAAAGCATTAAAATTTTTTTAAAGTTCACAAACTTTATTTTGGTGGCCTCTTAAATGTGGTGACAGATAATGAATTATATTTCGAACCTATTTAACAATTATTTCGGAATCACCATAAACTTTTAGATTTCTTACTTTGAAATCAATGGCCTTCTTCAAGCCCTGGATTAAAGCTTCATATTATGTTGTATTATTAGCACACTCAAACTCTAATCTACAAGAAAGAAAATGTTTATTTTTTTTCGGATCAATCAGGATACGACTGGCTCCTGATCCTTCCTGAGTTTTCAAACCATCAAAGTATAACAACCAAAATTTATCTTCTAATTCTAAAGAACTAGTGTTACTCTCTAAATTAGAAACTAAATTAACTATGTTACAATCAATATTGTCAGTCCGTGAAAACTGAAGGATCTCGGACTGTGTATCTTATTCATCACTGGCTTCTTCTGCTTGATAGTTTCCAGGTTCAAGGTCTATGAAATAATTACCCAAAACTGAGTATGAGAAATTTACAAGCTCGGTTTTCCCTTCCAGTTGCATCACAGTATGCTTCATGTGTGGTTCCCTCATCACTTTGATCTAATTTGGATAGTTCTTATAGGGAAACCACAAGTGTGACCAATCAGTTGCAAAATATCCTTCTAGTTTTGCTGACCAGTCCCTACTCAAAATCAATCCATATGCTTTTGGTATGTCCACTACCATGATGTCTATAAATTGGAAAACCCTTTTGTCCGTAGATAATCGTATCAGCACATTCTTCATTCTCCTACCACTTTAACTGTTGTTCTATCCAACTAGATGATTTTACATGAAGAAGGTGTGGGTTGACCATTTATCCTTCTATAGATTGAAAGAGGCATAACGTTAGAGGATGCTCCAAAATCTACCAAACAATTTGTGTACATTGTGTTTGAAAATCTCAAACGTAAGTATAAATGGTAATGTTTTGGGACTTAGATTTTCCCCCAACACTGGCTTCACTAATATCTTCTTCTGATTGAGCATCATCTTGGGATTTACTGGTTTGTAAATCAAAGGCTTCCAATAGATTCTTTCTTTGTTGAGGTAAGTTACATATTTCAAATAAGGAAATATTTGTCTTTGTTTTCTTGATATCTTCTATTATTTCATATCCCATATCACCTTCTACTAAACTTTTCTTGTTACTCTCTACTTTACTTTTCGCAACCTTCACAGGCTTACTAACCGTGGGAGCTTTCTGCCTTGTTATGACTAAATCAGGCATAGGTGGGGTTTGAGTGTTACTGTTGATTTTCTTCATACTTTCCTGAATCTTCCTAATCTTGGGCAGTAATAAAATTTCATCCATTATAGGTCCTTTGCTTCTTGTTGTGACATTAACTGTTTAAAGTTAAATTTCCTCATCAGGCTCTTCTTCTTCTAAACCAAACATAGGTGCACAGTCCCACAATACCATTGTTGTTCCAAGTGGTTCCTCTGGTTCATTTTCCCTTTCCTCTTTTACTTCGGGCTCGTTTATTTGAGCATCTAAAATTTGGTTCATCACCAGAGTCATTGAATTTATCCATTGTGGATAGCTTTTCTCGGAATGGGGTTCTTGGTGAAAAGTGCAAAAATTATCCATTCCAACTTCAGTGAAATTCAAAACAGAAGAACTGTGTGTGGGTGGTTGGGGTGGACCACTATCATCTCTTTTCTTAAATAATGGTTTAAACTGTTTTCTGAATGAACTAGATTTTTTATCTTTTTCCAAATCAACAATCTTGTTGGATAGTTTCTGTACCATTTTAACAACATTTTCTAATTGACTTGAACGTTCTTATTTAGGTCTAGTTAGCAACAAAGGTTTCTTACTGCTAAAAGTCCTTGTATCTGATTTTGTAGTCTGTGTGTTTATACTTTCAAGTTCAGCCTCTACTTTCTTGGCTTCTTCATAAGTTTCTACCAAAGAAGGCTTTACTGACCTCTTAACAAACAGTGCTATGTCAAGGGAAAGTGATGAAGTATAATATTCCATTAAAGTTTCTTTATAATGTTTTATGGAAGCTGTTAGCACTCAGAATGTACCCAGGTTGTAAAAGGTAAACTCCAAGGTAACAGCAAAACCACTTTAGAAAGAAACTGGTATTTTCTTTCAGAGAGGGATCTCTCAATACAGATTTAACAAGACCAGATATAAAACAACACTTAAAAATTTGTATGTTTGGCTAAAACAATCACATAACCATTGGGCATGGAGTCATATACATATAAGGAGATCACAAAGATGTATACACAAGATTCATCAAAGGCAAGATAATCACATCATCACAGTCATTCAATTTGATCCGGGTGAAACAGAAGAGACGAGGAAACAGCCCATTAATACAGAGCATCAAAGATGAATTCTATATCAACTTTAGCAGAAAAATTTATAAAATATCTGAAATGATGACTAGAGCATAAACATATGAATTCTAATCATCCAACGGTGTATTCCAGATACGAAGAAGAAACAAAATGGAATGCTACACAAAGGAAATACAATCACATAAAGAAAGAAGCACAGACTGTAATATCAATGACACAGGAATCTCTGACAAAAATCTCATGCATTCACTTTGTTATTCAAAAAATAGATATGTTCTCCAAAATTATTCCACAACACGATGGGTTCCAACCCCCATCTCCTAAAAAAAGATGCAAATATATACATAAAATAATAGGTCTTCCAAGAAGATCAATAACTGAATGATCGGCTTAATTTAGAGTTTTGTAACTGAATCCCTAACTCCTAGGAATAAATTACAACTCCAATTCTAACAGATCTTAAAGTAAAAATCATCTTGATGATAGGTCATCGCCCAGTCAGCTCCATGTCCTCGCCCAGTCAGCTCCTCGGTGTATGACGCTTGTCTGTAGGAATGAAAAATGTACTTTGTCTTTCCAAACCGCTCCACGGCTTTCCACTATTCTGTGCCTGGGGTGTCACACTCCATCATCTCTCGGATTGATACTTCAAGCTCCATGTATGCTTCATAGGACACCTTGGGCAATCTGCTTCTGATAATTGCGAACTTCTGTAGAATTTCGAAACCCTCTGTTAACTTGTCCACAATAGTTTTTCCTGTTAAGCCCTTTTCCAAGTCATCAAATTTAGAGTGATCCATGCGATTCTGAACAAGCAAGCTATGATAGTGTTCCTGTGAGAACATATGCCCCTCCTCGTCCCAGAAGGAAGGAAATCCATCCTCGAACAGCTCCTTAAAATCCTGTTTAAAATTATTAACCTGCAAAAGCAATCCTTTTGATCTGTCTTGGACCGTCTTCATTAAGTGATGCTTGTGGATGAACTTTTTTTCCCACAGCACTATTGATATTATGTCTTTTATCCCCATATCGTGTAATTTCTGATATGTCAATGAATTTAGAAAATTCAGTGTGTTCTAGGCTGTAGTAAGAGGTCTTCTCTCCATGTGTTCATTTACCGGCTTTAATCTCTGGTGGGCCAAATTTATCAGTATATTCAGATCATCAATAAAATTTAGATAGTGCCGGAATTTGGTAATCTCTATAGACAAGGTGTCCCAAATAATATGTTTTGCCCCTTGAAGAGGGCCTTTCCCGATGTTTTTCTCCTTTAGCTCGTTGAGTTTTTTCTGCAACTGATTTCTGTCCTGTAATATTTGCTTTTTACTTTCACTTACTTTGGCCAATTCAACTTTTATCTTTTCATTCTATGCCTTCAATTCTTTAATTGCTTCATCTTTTAAGCTTACCTGGTAAATAGGCACCAATAAATCATCTGCAGAGAAATCATCCAATGGCTTTTGGATATTCACAATGGATAAATATTCACCGGTGGGGGTCTGACTCATTAATTCCTCCATAATTTCCTTCTCATCATTTTGATCATTTTTCATCAAGGAAATTCGAGACAACAGTTCGTCTCGTTCAGCCTCCCACCTGTCTTTTTCTTCCTGTAGCTCCCCAGCTCTTCCTTTATACTCTATCATCTCTTGATAGACCTTATCCTTCTCTTCTTGGAGAGCCAATAACTCAGAGGACTGAACATGTTCAGCACCTGGGATCTTCAGCTTTTTCTTTAGGACCTGGAGTGTATTGTCATTTTCCTCTAGCATCCTCTTGACGGCCTGGGTGTTATCTGAACTAACAATGTCTATTTGCAGCTTCCTAATCTGAATGACATTTTCTTTATTCTCAACTCTTTCATGCATCAATTGAATTTCTAATTTGTCTATCAAAACTTGCAACTTATTAATCCTTACCATATCTTGTAATAAGTCTGAGTAAATGATATCACTGGTTTGTTTGTGAAGTTGTATTTTATCCGGAGTACTGATTTTGTCCAATCGGATCTCCATTTCCGACATCTTCTTGTCTTTTACCATATCCATCTTAAATGTATTTCTCTCAGCATCTCTGGCAGAAACTAGAGAGGTTTTTGAACTGTATAAACTTCTCACTTGTGGGAGCAAATTTATACTCTCATACTCTCAACCTCAGAGAGACTTCTCTTAATTACAATGTTAGTATTTTCTGATACTGTAACTGGTGCAGTATGTGTATCTTCTTTAAACTGTAACAGATTGGTTGTTTTAGCCAATCTGTATAAACTTCTCACTTGCGGGAGCAAATTTCTTGTCTCCTCCAGAGACTATTTTCTCTTCTCCATATAGCTGGTCTTGAGTTCCTCCTTTGACTTAAATACTGGGCTTGATTCTGGGCCGTCTATACCACCCTCTACATTTTTGAAAGAGAACTGATTTACTTGCACAGCTTTCATTGGAACTAGAGCAACCTTTTTGAAACCATCATAAATTTCCTCATTTACAATTTCACCACCTTCAAGCAGCTTTGCCTTTTTGTGGGATCCATCTTCGTCCAATTCCATACTCTCAACCTCAGAGAGACTTCTCTTAATTACAATGTTAGTATTTTCTGATACTGTAACTGGTGCAGTATGTGTATCTTCTTTAAACTGTAACAGATTGGTTGTTTTAGCCAAATTTTCAACAGACTGGTGATCAAATGGCTTATTCTTGTTGGCTTGTTTCCTCAGGGATATAACATGAAGGGGATCATAATTCACTTTTGACTCCTTTTGGAAATCCATATTCTCCAGCAATTTCTCTATGAATACTAAGGCGCCTTTACTTTTAAAAATGAAAGAGCTGACTTTAAGTGGAAATTTAATGTTCAAAGATTTTTTGAAAGCACCAAAATGCTCTTCTTTAGACAGCAACCTCTTCCTCATGAATTCTACTGCGAAAATCCTCGGGGTTAAAAAGGAGGGTAGCCTATAAGGCTGAACGGTAAACCCATATATTCTTAACACAGTGTAATCTTTGTACAGGAACCAGTCTCCAACCCGATCCTCAGGTGAAGACTGCATTAAACATTTCATCTCATCCAAAACACGGGGCAATTCCTCATCAAATAACATTTTGTACATTTCCGACATGATCGAATTATCAAATTCGAACATGTTGATTTGCTTGGGCAAATCAGAAGAGCATAGAGTACTCAAAAATTTCAACTCAGTGACATTGGAGCATAATAGCATGTTGAGCAAGTAGGTCTGAGACCTAAAGAACCGAACCTTTGGAAACTCAGTTAACTGAAGATGGATCGCTTCAGTAAGGTACTCGTCTAAATTAAACACAGGAATTGACCGAGATTCAGAGCTTAAGGAACTTATTCTTAATAAAAAACCAAGGATGACATCGCCCACACAACAATCATCATCCAGACCCAATACTTGACAAACCAGAGATATTACCAATTGGACTTCATTTTTAAAAATGTGCACAGGGTAAGGTAAGAAAAGACCATCAAGGGATTGACCTTCTTTCAGAATACTAGACAGGAATTGCCAGTGACTTTCAGTTTCACAATTCTTGTAAAATTCAGCAAGGACCGACACATTTACCGACTCACGATTAACAGGGTAATTTTCAGGCAAATTGAGGTTTTCTCGAATAACTGTAGCATTGATTTTACAAAGTATTCGGGATGCGGACTGACTCACAATAATCCTCTAAGAAGGAGAGTAGTTGACAGCACACCATTCTGCAAATTCTGGGAAATGGAGGGTTTGCTCAATGCCGAAATAATACAGAAAATATTTACATACATTCAGAACATCGTTTCCTTGTGAGTTGTAATACCACAATTTCTCCTTACTGACGGACGCGCTCCCTATAGATAGGAAGGGGTCGCACACGCCCCTATCTCTGTCCACTAAAAACCCCTCCCTGTCATCTACGACCTGACCAGATACTTGTAATCCTTTCCCCTGGTCCATAACTTAATTAACAATGGTAATTCAGACGGAGAAACTACAGGGTTTAAGCCTTACCTGATTGACTGTAGAGGCGTGTGCTTGAAGCATGCCCGAAACTGACAAATGGAAGTTGACGAATCGGCCAGTCCTTGTCACCCGTCCCGAGCAAATAAAATAACCACGAGAGAAGTCAACCTTGCTTTTATAGGACCCACTCTGGAGCATGCTTTGGGCAGTTTTTCATAAACCACTTTCGTCTCCGGAGTCAATCATGTTCAGCCACGTGGACCAGCAGTTTATATTTCACGACCACCTTCTATTTTTATCTGCTGCACACTTCCATTCTCTGGATTCATTCGAGACCATTGATCTAATTCCTCTTTAATTTCCAACCCTTGGATCACGTGCCATGTACCTCGTTCCGTCGGGCGTCTTGGTAGTAAACAATGTGCAAGTCTCCACCCCGGAGTCATTTTGAGTCGTCGATGTGATATATATTTACCTCTACGCCGTCAGATTTGGAGGTATGCATCCAATTCCGCTGGGAGTCTTGGACTTATCCCCCGTGCGAGTTTATGTTCCGGAATCGTTCACGACCATTGATGCGATTGACCAGCCGTCAGATTGGGTGACACCTACCTAATTCCACTGGGCTCCGTTATTTTTAACCATCGCGCAATTTTATGTTTCGGAATCGTCAATAGCCGTTGATCCACTTCACCTTTAATCCTCAACTGTCAAATCAATCGCTACATAACTAATTCCATCGGGTGCTTTGGATTTATCTACCGTGTAGGTTTTGGCTCCAGAATCAGTCCCGACCGTTGATGTGATCTAACTTTACCTCTCCGTCGTTAGATCAAGAAGCCTATACGAGATTCCGCCAAAGCCCCATCGTTTAACAAGTGCACAGGTTTGCGAAGCGGATTCAATATAGACCATAGATCCCATCTGGATAGATCAATGATTGTTGATCTATACATCACATTAAACTCCGCTTACACTTATCTTCCTCGCATCTTTGAAAGTGCGGAGACAATCAGGGCCCTTGATTTCTATCCTTTCGACTTCGCACCATTAGATCTTTGATAACGTGGTCATTTTTTGCATATCATGATGCTCTTACAATATATCCTTTAACCAAGGTTCGAAAAACCACTTATCATTTCTCCTTCATCATGGTTTTTCATCCTCCTGCTAAATAATGGTGTTAACAGAAGCGATGAAATTATTTAAATGGGCAGCAAACCTTTGACTAAAATCCTGCACTTTCTCTTTCTTGTCCATCCTTAGAGCAATTAATTATTTCATCGGAGTGGTGGTGGTTCTTTGGCTACCAAACTTGCCTTTAAACAATCTTTCAAAAGTATCCTAGTTTGTGATTGAATTTTCCTATAAACCGAAATACCATGATGATGCTTCAGCTTTGAAAGTATGTGGAAACAGTCTGCATACTACATCATCATGCTCTAGAGCCAATAAAAAATTTTGCAAGTGATCATCCACAGAAATTCCTTCTCCCGGATCAAATTTAGGCAATGACTTATCAGCATTCTGAGGCAAAGCCTGCAATGGAGGAGCCGGGTTGAGTGGTGTTTTGGATCTCCAAGCTGGTGGTGGATTAGGATTTGTATTAACATTTCTAGTCATGATCCATGGGGGAGATTAAGATGGAGAGTGAATAGGTGATTGAAAATGTGAACAATATCGGGAATCTGGTCCTAACTGATCAAGTGGTTGAACAATTTCTTGTAAGGACAAGTTCACCAATTCTTCCAAATTCCCTACCAAAACTGAATATTTCGTGTAAGTGGGTGTTCTTCTAGGACCTCCCATTCTCAGTAATTCAGGGATTATTTGCAATCCTCTAAGCGTCTTCGCATACGACCTTGTGTATCTCCTAAAGTGATAAACTAGTTCCGAAGGAACCTGGTAAATATGTTCTACAGTTTTTGGGTTTACTCGTTCTTTACAAAAACTAGTTTCAGAGTTATCACCGGTAGAATAGTTTCGAGTAAACAGATTTCCTCTTCTAGCCATACACTGGAGGCCCTCCTTCTAGCACCAAAACTATTGATTCCTGGAAAAATCTCAGGTACTGACAGTAGGGATTCTCCCCAATAACCGTTCCCAAATATATCATTTATCGTTTAGTATGGGGAATCTGTCCGGTTAGCGGCCCGGCTACCTGTTGGAGGAGCTAGTCGGTAAGTCGACTAAGTAGATTGGCCGACTAATTAGAGATTAGGTCGACCGCATAAGGTCATTTCAGTTGACCAAACCGAGAGATAGTTATATGTAACTATTTGTAAATCATATATTTTAGGCTGTTGAGCCAGATGAGAACTTGGTTCAGTTCTGTGTTTGTATGGACCCTTATAATATAATATAATCTATTATTCTACATCTATGTTTTTGTTTCTTGTCTCTGTTATGTCTGTATGCTTCAATGTGTATTATTGGTAACCCTATGTGATCCGTGAGATTACAACATTGGTTCCATTGCTGGAAGGACATATCTGAAATGAATACAAGTAGATGATATCAGAACAAGAGATTAAGAACTAGTGGGAGCGTAAGATAGCAAATTATTTGCAGAATTACGCATGGAGAAACAGATTAACAACTGCTTAGGTGAAGGAAAGATTCTTCACTGAAACTCATGAGAAGTTCATAGAATCGGTACCCCAGCTTTTGAAAAAACTGTTGGATTAAAAATTCGGATACGACTAAAGACCAACAACTGTTAGAGAAACTGACTCAAGGGGTAAGAACAAACCTGTCGGAATGGTTTGAAAAGATCACCAACTAATTCTGTGAGGAGCAAGCTATAGAAGAAAGAACTTCGGTAAAAAACATTCAGAAGAAATTATATACAGACCTTATTGAGCAGTTCCTGTGCTCCTTACCGACCTTGTTGTTCAAATTCCTGATAGAAAGAGGAGTGGGTCATATTGTCGAATCTCGTCTGTCACTACACAAGCCGCCACCAAATTTTAACTGGGCGGAGAAACAGAGGAAGTGGGAGAAATTCATTGTCAAAAGGGAGTGGGAATATTTCCTGAGCAAGTAAACAGAACAATCCAAGCTTTCTAAAGCATCAGGTAGGCCATGGGATGGTAGCTAGTTGTATGTCAGGGTAAAGTAAAGAGGATTCTAGTCGACTACAAAGGAGATACCATCACCAATGATGAAAAGTCAACCTAAAAAGGAAATCGAACGAACAGTGACACACAAAGGTACGACGGATTTACAGAGAATAGAGAGAGAGAAGAGGCTAAAAATAAGGGAAGAAAGAATAGAAAGGGTTATAGCACTGCAAAGAGGAATGAGTACTAGGGTGACAAACCAAGAAATAAATCCACCAGATTCAGGTCATGACCGACAGGAAGAAGGTATGGATGAAGAGGCATCACCCATGGAAGAAGACTTGTGGATAGAGCAGCGAGAAGCTCTCCAAATAGAAGTTCCCCAAGAGATAAGACCTTTGTCTCCAATGAATCTGAGTACTAGGATACAAGCCATTGTCGAAGAAGACCTAAGACTAAGAGCTGGTGATTTTGGTATATGGAGCCGACTAGACGACGAAGTAAATGATGATAATCATCTAGTGATCCATCGACCAGAGGAAGGAAACTGGGTCATGCTTCAGGCATTCCTTTCCAATCTAAGTATCCACTTACTTTACCTGACACATGAAGGAGCACCCCCCTGCCAAATAAAGCTTTGGAGAATACAGAACATTCAGACCTGCAGACAAATAATTGCAAATGGACATCGACAGGAGAATTCGACCTGAACCAACTGCTTGTCGAAGAAGAAATGACAAACAAAACAACTGACGAAGACAAAATTTCAATCGATAATAGCTCTGCACAAAGAGACAAGCAAAACATCCCACTACCCCCACCACCGCCGCCGCCACCACCTGGAGAAGATAGTGACAATGAATCCGACATGGGTCACAGATCAGCGCATATCCCTCTATATGAGGGTGATGAATATCCTAGATNTCCCCCCACCACCGCCGCCGCCACCACCTGGAGAAGATAGTGACAATGAATCCGACATGGGTCACAGATCAGCGCATATCCCTCTATATGAGGGTGATGAATATCCTAGATGACATTGGTTCATTTGTGAGTCGACATGGGATGCAAATCAAGTCACAGCTGAAGATCGACAGATGGCACAGTTCGTTGGTGCCTTGAGGACAAGAGAAATAACGTGGTACATGACCTTTACTGAGAGAACCCCTCAAGCATCCAAAGTAGAAATTAAAGCGCATTTTTTGTCGTTCTTTAAAACCCCAGATGAAAAACATCTGGCAGCTAAAAAGTTGAAAACAACATCGCAAAATCCAGCATAATATGTGCAAGAGTATGACAAACGTCAGAAAGACCTCCTCATCCAACTGGATTATGTAATTGATGAAAAACTATTAATTCAGTGGTTCCTTGCAAGTCCATCACAGAAAATTCGACGGCACATAAGCCTGGAGACGTTTAAAACGTACAAAGATGCACTTACTAAAGCTCTACAAGTGGACATGGATGAAGATTTCCCAGCATATCCCACGGATACTAGACTAAAATAACGGCTCGAAATCATGCAAAAATCATTGAAAGAGATGAACTTTAAGAATCAGGATGTCTGGTGCACAAAATGCTCAACGTCGGACACACAAAAGATAACTGTCGACAAGACATTAGCCGACAGGATGTTCTATTTGTTCAGACAAAGTCCTTCTGTGACATCTGCCAAGAACCTGGAGAACACACAACATAATATTGCTCGTATAACATGAAGAATGGTAAAGCATCTTGGTGTGCAATCTGTGAAGTTAAAAGTCACGCCATAGTCAACTGCCACCTAAACTTAAAAAATCGACAAAACTACCAAGAAGTCTACCAGACAAACGCAGTTGCGCAGAACAATGATAATAATCAGCGAAGCAATGCTCAAAACGAACAGAATAATCAAAGATACAAAGGTCGTTAATATGAGCATCGGTTCGACAACCGTTGTGGAGGATATGGAGGTTGAGGTCAATTCTCTGGGAATCACAACAACCGACCACATCGGCCCATCTAATGTTTCACATGCTACAAATAAGGTCATTGATATGCAGAATTCCCATACAAGGACAGTACCGATTTAAAATTTTGTACTAGCTGTGGAGTCGGGGATCACTCATTAGAGGATTGCCCTACTATGCTTGATAAAATCAATAAAAAGAAAAATTTTAATTTCTTATCGTGCATTCAAAAACATGATGTAATCAATACAAAGAATTTGCATATATTAACCAGACAAGGGACAGAAATTGGGAGTGATAATCCACGCATAAGCAAAATAAAAGAAAAAAATGATTATCCCAACCCAGCTAAACAAAAACAATTGTATAAAGACGTAATGAATGTATTGAAAGAATTTGCTCGACAAGAAGAAGCTGATGATAGTTGACAAAGCATAGTTAACAAATTAATATGTTTAGTACAAGATGATAAAGAGGTATCTCATTTCATTGACTTATTGTATAATATGAAACACAACAATAATACAGAAAAGCAAACAAAAAACATATGCAGTTTAAACCAAAAGGACAAAAGCGATGCAGACCCACTTGTCGACCTAGAAATTGAAGGATACCATGTCCGACAAGTTGTACTTGACTTCGGCTTACAAGTAAACATTATGACTCGCGACACTTGGGAACAATTTGGTAGATCTCGACTATACAAGTCAGGAATATACCTGAAATTAGCCAACCAAGGTCTAATTGAACCTATCATAGTTTGGAGAAATGTCGACACGACAATAAAAGGAATATCAACCAAAGTTGACTTTGAAATTATTGACCCTAAGGAAGTATCCAGTTCCTTCCCAGTGTTAGTAGGTCGACCTTGAGGAAGAAAAATGAAAGCATCGATATCCTTAGACAAGGAAAGGATAAAACTAAAAGGGAATGGATAAAAAGTCATAGTACCTATCCATCCATCCCAAGGAGAACCTTGGATAGAACCTATTGATGAAGAAGTCAACATCCAACAATTATATCAAATACAAAACAATGAAGACTACACAAAACCTAATGTCTATGGTGAAATTCACTTAGGTAATCAAGATTCAGTAGGATACAACTTAGATGCAGAATTATATGATTGAGAAGTCGAAAACTACGAAACACAAGCAAGAGGTTGCTGGACCATTCAAATAATGCAGAAGAAACTAGTCCAACAATGATTCTTGGTGTCCATCTCCCAAAAATATTTGAAAAAAAACCAAGGAATATCCTACCCTAAAACCAGCAAATGTAAGTATCAAACAAGTCCCAAGATACAAAGAAAGAGAATCACCAGTTATGCATATAGAACAAGTAACCAAAAACATTGGTGAATATGTCCAACTACAAAGCTTAGTGGAAACTTTCACAGGACAAGCTACTGGATGTTGGGATACCCATCAATCAAGATTGCAAACATGGACAATAGATTCCACTTACTTTATAGAAAGATTCAGAGGAAAAAGGTTAACCAATCAAGCCCAAATACCTATGTTCATCCAAGGGTAGGATCTAGAAGACCACATAAGAACATATGAAAAAAAATGGAAAAGACTTGGGTATAAGGATGAACGTACATGGCCACGCCTATTTCCATCGACGCTATCCAACTTACCAAACAAATGGTACAAAATGGAAGAAGCTCGAGGTGAAACATTCCTATGGCATGAAATTAGAGAGAATTTTATCAAAGACTTCATCTTTATATCACAAGATGAAAAGTTAGTCGAAACTGCAAAACAAATCAAGGAATTTATAGAACTGACCAGGAACAAAACCCTAACACAAAATCATGACCGACCAACAATAAACTGCAATAACATACAAACCAATACAACACCACAGTCAACAAGACTACAAATGGAAAATGAAAATCTGGAAGGGAAAAGCTTTCGATGGAAATCATACCATTCAGAAAAAACAAAACCAATTTGTATAGTACTCAAAGTCGAGACAACCAACAAAGAAGACATCGACCGAATGACTGCAACAGAATTTCTTGCTACATTTTTAGAGTTTAAATAAGGGAGTCGACCAATAAATGAATCCAAAGCACCAGAATGGTTAGATGCTAAAGTGAAAACTAAGGAATTCGACATCTCAAATGATGGTCAACCAAAAATAGCAAAAATTGGAGACTACTGGAGTGAAGAACAAACAATAGAAATAGTAAACTTACTAAAAGAATTCTAGGATGTATTCGCTAGAGACTACAAATATCTCAAAGGTCTAGTCCATGAAATGGGTGAAATGAAGATCGACATTGAACCTGATGTCCAACCTGTAAAGAAAAGACCATATAAATTAGCTCCTAAATACAAAGAGATAGTCAAGAAAGAGATTGATAATCTGCTTGCAGCAGGAATTATCTACCCTATTGACCAATCAGAATGGGCAATTCCAATGGTTGTTCAACCAAAGAAACACGATCCAACCAAGCTAAGGATCTGTGTCAACTTCAAAGACTTAAATAAAGCTAAATTAATAGACCCATTTCCAACACCTTATGCAGATGAAATCTTAAATGAGGTCGTAGGACATGAATGCTACTCATTTACAAACGGATTCTCAGGTTATAACCAAGTACCAATAGCCAAAGAAGACCAGAAAAAGACAACATTCATATATGAATTTGTCTCATTTGCTTATAGAGTTATACCTTTTGGACTAAAAAATGCACCTGCAGTATTTTTGAGAATTGTGGTCAAAACATTTCAAAAATATATTTACAAAACAATGGCAGTATATTTTGATGATTGGACAATATACTCTATGTTGAAAGATCACTGCAAATGGCTAAGGCTCATGTTGGAACAATGCCGACAAATCCAGCTATCTCTGAACATAAGGAAATGCATATTTCTAACCCCTATAGGGATACTATCAGGACACATTGTCTGCAAAGAAGGCATCAAGGTCGACTTTTCAAAAATAAAAATTATCCTCGGCTTAAAACCACCGGTGAACCCAAAACAAGTCAGGGTACTACTTGGTCATACATGATATTACAAGAAATTCATAAGGTACTATTCATAGATGACCTATCCATTGGAAGAACTATTAAGAGATGATTGGGAGTTCGACTGGACAAAGGAATGCAACATATCATTTTAAACACTAAAAAGGAAGCTAGTCGAAGCACCCATTCTAAGGTTCCTGAATTGGTTGACCAAATTCCATGTACACGTCGACGCATCAGGCCTACGTCGACACATCAGGCCTAGCAATAGGAGCAATCTTAACTCAACCAGGGGACGACGAAATGGACTAACCCATAGTTTACAGTAGCAAAAAACTAAATAAAGCAGAAAGAAACTATTCGAAAATAGAGAGAGAAGCCTTAGGAATGGTTTTTGCACTACAGAAGTATCGACATTACCTACTAGCCAACCCTTTCATTTTTTATACCGACCACCAAGCATTAAAATATCTTGTAAATAAACCCTTACACCATGGAATAATTTGTCGATGGCTACTTCTATTCCAAGAATTTGAATTTGAAGTCATTGTGAGACCAGGAAAATTAAATGTCAAACCCGACCACTTATCACGAATCAACACAGGAGAGGAATCGACAGGAGTCGAAGACAACCTGCCAGACACACATTTATTTCGAATAGAAGCAGTCCCAGCAGAATTAGAGGAAATAGCTCAATTCTTAGAAAATAGACAAGCACCAGAGGGCATGAGCATGAAAAAGAAACAAATCTTAGCCATGCAATCTTCACCGTATAGTCTCATCAATGGATTTGTATATAAAATGGGCCTGGACGACATCCTCAGAAGATGCGTATTAGAACATGAAAGAAATAATATCATGTATGAAGCACACTATGGACTAGCGGGAGGACATTTTCAAGCAGACACAACTGCCAAGAAAATCCAACAGTTCGGGCTATGGTGGCTGACACTATACAAAGACTGCAAAAATTTTGTAAGCCAATGCGACAGATGTCAACGAATGGGTCGACCTCTGCTTAGTACAGAAATTCCCTTGATATCAGTAAACCCAAGTTTGACATTTCAAATTTGGGCCATCGACTTCATAGGGCCATTCCCCATACTGGTAAAAAGAACAGGTGCAAGGTACATAATAACTGCAGTAGAATATATAACCAAGTGGGCAGAAGCAGAACCAGTCGACACATGTTCTAGTGAGATAGCTGCTAAATTTATCTATGAAAATATAATTACCATATTTTGATGCCCAATAACCCTAATCAGTGACCAAGGTTCAGAATATACTAATAAAACCATCAAAACACTAACAGACCAGTTCAAAATTGACCACCAACGTAGTACAGCTTATCACCCCCAGTCGAATGGAGCAATCGAGGCATTTAACAAAACATAAACAAAGGGCCTAACTAAAATCTGTAACATCGACAACGATGATTGGGACGAAAAGATACCTGCAGTATTATGGGATTACAAAATAGCATACAAGCGTTCAACCGACCAAACACTGTTTCGACTAGTCTATGGACAAGAAGCAGTTGTTCCACTACATTTTCGACAGCAAACACCTATCATAGCAGATATTTTACATGTCGATATTGAAAAATCCAGGAAGGACCGACTGATGCAGTTAAGCAAGCTAGAAGAACAACGACTAATTGCTCTACAACACCAAGAAATCCAAAAACAACAGCAGAAGGCTTGACATGATCGCAATATCAAAAACAAGAATCTATCAGTAGGGGATCTCGCCTTACTATACAATAGTTGAGTAAAAGTAAAACCCAAAAAGTTACATATAGAATCGATGGGACCCTATGTTACCGAAGAGATTTATGCCAACAAATCAGTCCGACTAAGGACGTTACAAGGCATATTATTTCGAAAACTTGTTAATGGCGCCCGACTAAAACGGTACAAAAATTAAAACAAGTTCAATAAGAAAAAAACAACCATAACTGTCAGAGAAAAAACTATAAAAATCTAAAAAGATTAAAAATAACAAAACAAAATTCCAACATCAACTGGCCATTACAGTAGAAGCAATTGTTGAAGTATGTATACAGAAATGACCAACCATCCGACTTCATAGCCCATAAAAGACAAACAAGAAAATAACTACCTTAGACAGTAAAAGAGTTTTGAGTACCTCCCCTGTTTCTTCGGGACGAAGAAAGATTTTGTTCTTGGGGGAGATGTTGGAGGAGCTAGTCGGTAAGCCGACTAATTCGATTGGACAACTAATTAGAGATTAGGTCGGCCGCATAAGTTCGTGTCGATTGACCGAACCGACAGGTAGTTATATGTAATTGTTTGTAAATCAGTTGAGCCAGATGAGAACTTGGTTCAGTTCTGTGTTTGTATGGACCCTTATAATATAATATAATATGTTATTCTACATCTATGTTCTTGTTTCTTGTCTCTATTATGTCTGTATGCTTCAATGTGTATTATTGGTAACCCTCTGTGATCCGTGAGATTACAACACTACCGTAGAATTAAAGGTATGTTTAAATCTATTTTACCGGTTGTGGCCCGATCCAACGTTTATGTAATTTTTATGTTTAATGAAGGATATGCAAGTTCCTAAACTAAATGAATTTGATTTCCAAAACAAGAACCTCACAAGCAGTTAGTCGCATAGTGAGCTGCGCAGGGTCTTACCTCTCACCTTACATGAATCAATTGCCCCTCAATCACCCAAAGAAAAGGACAACTAGTCTAATCTAGTCTATTCTAATTGATCCCTAGGGATCAAACTTTATATTAGAATGAGTAATGAAATGTATTTTTTCATATAGGATTCTATAGGTAGTTGTTAAACTCTTAATACATAAATACAACAAAAAATTGACACAAAGATAGCTTTGTGAAGTTAAAACATTCATTACCCATGTATTGCATAAGATTCATAACAGAAAATGAAACCATTCATAACACAAAAATAGTTCAGCGAGTTAAGAACGATCTCACAAATAGTATAGCATGCTCAAAACATAAATAATTCATCATTCAGCGATCCACACAACCATCTTGAATCTCATACACTCCTTCCTCTAGCGAAATTTCAGTCCTCTTTATTATAAACAGAAATAGTTCTCCTTACAAAAACATTTCAACATGTATGCTGGAAAAATTCCCCTTCTCTATTCTACTTTACCCCTACTTATACAAATTACAAATGACCTTTCAGTTACCCTGGCCCCTTGGGCTTCCCTAACTCTTCGTTTACAAGTTATTTGTCCTCTAGTGTGCTCACTAGGAAAAATGAAATAAAAAACAAAATATTACGAAACACTGCCACATGGAGATGAAACAAATCCCTATTTGGGGCCAGTTGGTTTCTTAATAAAAAAATCCCATGATTGAGCCTCTTCACTAATGATTCGACAGTCAACTAGCTCCAGCACACGTGCAACTATTTCATGCTTGGACAACTGGGATTCTATCTCCCTTACTTTTGGTGAGTTATGGCTCAGTAACTCCTCAAAAAGATGCGTGTGAACCGGATCTTGTACAATCTAGACTCCAATGGCTTCTTCACTGACGCATTCCATCTTAGTTATTCTTTCTTCCCCTTCCTGCAACTTGTCCTGAAGGTTCTTTAAATGTTGATATCTAGCTGGGAAGTCTTGGTCTTAAGTTTCTGCTGAAACCTGGCATTTGTTGTGAGTTAAACACATTCTTTTGTAGAACTCAATACACTTTTCCAAATTTTTATCAATGGTTTTTTTCAACCTTACTACTAAATTGATACCGAAATTTAATATTTCCAATTCCATCTTTAGACCTCCTGCTGTCTTCTGAGGCATGTTCATTGAAAAGGTAGAATTGGCTCCTATCCAAGTCATTTGGCTCTGCACAAGTTCTGCCACTTCAGATAACCTCTTCCTAAAGTCTGATGAGATGTGTGTTATCTCCTTTAATCTAACCTCTATCTATTTAATTCTATACATTTCTCCAGCCAACTTCAATTAGATCTTATTTATTTCCTTTTGCAGCAAAGACACTTGACTACGGAAAGGAGATATATCAAGTTGCTTTTCATTTTCCACCTTGAGTTGTTGATCTAGCAAGATGTTTTGAATTTATAATTCTTCAACTCTTTTTTCATCTGTGTCCTTTTGCTTCTCTAACTCTAAAACCTTTTTTTCCAGATCCTTTTTTCTCTCCTTCAGTAATGTTAGCTAACAGTACTAAGGCATCTTTGTCCGATTCTAAAATTTCATACACCTCTTTGAGTTTCTCTAATTCTGTTAGAATGTCATCATGCTTCCTTTTTAGGCTTTTCCCCTCTCCTCTTTCTTTACTTATAATTTCCTTCATTTGGGACATTTTCTCCTTATACTGATCAACATCCTCAACCAATTTGCTAACATTATCTACATTGGTGAGAGTTGTTGCTACACTTGCCATCGCAAGGAGCTTGGGGTATTTATTCATCCCATGTAACACTATTTTCTCAATTACCATGATCTCTACGGGTTGATCTCCTACGTCCACCATTTTCTCTGATCTCATCACAATCCTCTTCTTGTTGTTTTCAAAGAAAATTGTATTGAGGTCGACTACCTCTTTTTCCCAGGATGGGATGAAAGATATTAGTTCAAGATATTAATTCTATGAGGGAGTTGGATTTTCTGTCATCATGCTACTTGATGAGACAAATGAATCCACGATATTATCATGGGCCTGTCCCTTCTCCATTTTTTCCCGATCCTAGTCCTCCTCCTCCTTCCACTTAAGTTCCTCGACTGCTTTTTATGCTACTTCTCTTGCTCAGTCAACTGCTTCCTTTTGTATCCTTTCACTCTCCTTCCTCTAACTCTGCTCTTCTTATTCCTTCCATCATTGTGCCTCCTCTTCTTCCTTCTACCGTTGTGCCTCCTTTGCTAATCATTTCTCTGCTTCCTGTAACAATCTATGGGCTTCCTCTTCCCTTTTCTTTGCAACTTCTTCTTCTTGCTCTTGTTGTTCAGCAGTACCACTACTGCTTCCTTTTCCTCCCCCAGTCATTTTTTTTTCTTGAATCTTCTGCTTAAGGCTTTCATGTTACATATGTTGCGATATATCTCTTCATCTTTATCCCAGTAGTTTGTGTATTCAAAATTCACCCTTGTTGATGCGCAATATTTTGATATTTTGTGTGCTAAATCATTTCTGTGAGAACTTTTCTCTCCAAAATAAAAGTTCTCTAATTATTTCACAAATTCTAGTGCACTCTTCACCTTGGTAAACTTATAACTACATATGCAGAAAGTGAGTGGTGGGTGTATAGCCTCCTTCATATCAAATAAGAAATTTTTGATCCCGTCTATGTAGAGTTATCTCACCACTTCTTTATGAATAACATAGTCAATAGCATACTTTGGCAATAGCATACTTTGGCAATAAGGAAGGGGGATTTGATCCTTCGTACATTCTTAAGTATAGACCTTCCTATGAGAAGTAATAATCCCCACTATCACTCACCGTCTCCAATGCTATTTCAGACATGCAATTGCATTCTGTGAGGAATATTAGCTTGTAAAGAGGCATTAAGAAATCCTCACAAATGCTCTTGTAGAAACTATAGTATTTTTGCGCCCAAAATATCTGATATGCAGCATATACAGGAGTCTTGGTTTTATCCCATTTGCAATTTAGTGTTGGTAACAGGTGGGTGCACAAAATGCAATCAATTAGGAAAGAGCTCATATAAAAATCTGGCTTCCTTTGCATCAAACCCTTAAGTGTTGCACTTATGCATGAAGATAGATTTTTTGCTATGATGTCGACCCAGTCAAAGATGGTACCCTTTGTAGCTACAAAATAAATTAATGGTACCCAACTTATCTTATAAATCTTTTCATTCGCCCGGCTGAAAATTCAGTTTAACATGAAATCTAGAAGCCGGTATGGGGTATGTAAGTTGGCGGTTTCATATTCTCCTGAAGGCTTCGTGCGGAACTGCTTCCCTGGAACCATCATTCTCCTTACACAATCGAAAACATCTAAGTCTATCTCTTTTATCCACTTTTCTGTCATATAGATATGAGGTGTAGGTAGCTTACATGCTTGAGCTACATATGTCGGGTTGTAGGTAGCAAAACTTTTTCCACTAATGTTTGACAAAATCATCTTAGTTATATCTTCCCTTGGAAGAATCCAGCCGATTACCTCGACACATGGGAAGAGTTTGGGATGTGTGGACACTTTCATGATAGCAGACTTCATTATATTTTCATATATTGGTATGTCTTCTAAACCTGTGTTTGGGACAGCCTGATCCTTGATCATCTGATAGATTTGACCCCATCCGAACTTTGGCTCGACTCCAGTGAAAGATTTAGTATCTTCATAGATAATTTCTAGTTCGGTACTATTTCTATATCTAGATCATCTCCCATAGTCTGGACCTTCTTCTTTCCCTTTTTAGGCATGGTGCTATATAAAAATGGAGGTTGCAAAACCAATCAAAGGTGTCTTAGAGTGTGATAAATAAAATACTTAACATAACAATCATATTTGAGATTGAGCGAAAAGAAAAACAACATGAGGTTATATTTAATCAAACTTCACCAAATCATTCTAGAACATCTTAGTAAACTTCGTGACACAAGGGAAAAAAACCTCTAGCTACTTCAGCACCCCCAGCCAAAACAAGGCTACAGTTGAATAGAGCTGAGCAGCGGGCCTCTCACGCGCTAGGCTTAAAACAACAAATACCCCTAGTTTCCGTCAAAAGGTGCCCTAAATATTGCGACTGGATAATAAGGATCCTCTCCATTCAAACCAAAAGGATTCCCACTGCAGCTCAACACTTCAAGAATGGCAAGTTTAACATGAGCTCTGGGCAGAGAAACCTCCCAAAACAACCTCGGCCCGCGGTGATACCCCCTCCGCTCGTGCATTGATGATGAGAACAGGGAACGACGCAAACAGAAAAATGCTCGTGTGGCTACGGCCTTGCTACTGCACCATACTGACATAACAATCCTCATGACGAGAATAGAGAAGACGAGTGGCACAGGGCAGGTAAGGGAAACCTACAGCCCTGCTAGCAAGGAGCAGAGCAACCAGGGTTTGATGCGTGGGAGAAAATGAGGTGACTTCAAAAATCATCTAAACCTAAGCTCAAAAGAAAATATTCTATGGTTTTGGTTTATATAATGACTAAGGATGAGAAAACTTAAAATCCTAAGACCAACCTGGGCTTTTTTCCCCATAAAACTCATAAAAATGACAATTCAAGGATTCAAATCCTACCTGGAAAAAGCAGACTCGACATTTGGTGGGTGCAAATCCTGTGCAGCTGGTGAAAATCCACACTATAGTTGACAACTCGAATGACGATGAATATAAGTGCTCCAACGGACAATAGAAATTACCATGATACAACCCTCGGTGGTTTAAATAGGAATAGTCGTGAGAAGGGCAATTAATGGCCCACGAGTGAAACGCTGGTGGCATCAATGTTAGAAACTTTATTTATAAGGCATCAAACTAGCAATGAACTATTGAGCATAATCGATGGTGTCGAGTGGAAGCTTGGGACAGATCCCCCGCTTATCGGATGGCTTCAGACTTGCTTATTTACAACAAGAAATTGACAAGGACATAAAACTCTATCGACGGCAAAAGACTTAATCAACCCGCAACGGTATCAGGTGAACCCTCAGGAAAGACATCGGTTGCAAAAAATATGCGCATCCAGCAACATCGACTCGACCAAACGATTCTTACCAATGCGATCGAAAACAACTCCCGAAGCGGCTTGTTAGAAAACTTATGGGAAGTTTCTGACATGGCGGGCGGATAAAGAAATGCAACCTCTTCCGATGTTGTCGGAAAGTTTCGACAAGACGACTCGATGCACCGAAAAAAGCTATTAACAAACCATTGGAACGAAACTCAGAAGTTTTCTCCAATAACATCGGCTCTGGAGCCTAAGTCTAACGGACGAATCGGGAAACTCGCGTGAGTTTTTTGGAAGAGATAAAAGGATGTAAAGGATAGGAATGTTTGAAGAATATCTCCTCCGCTACATCAACTCAACTCGACGAGTTCATCGGATAGGGTGGGTGGAAAAAATGAGTTTCATCTTAATATTTTTCTCGAGTTGTGAAAAAACTAAGTTAGGGAAGGGGTCCTTAGAGGGAAAAGGTAGTCTAGGAAGGCTTATAAACTAGAAATCAAAGGGGGGCCCTAAAACATGAAAAACAAAATTGGGGTAGTGGTTGCAGAAGCAACCCCAGCTTTTGGAGAATATAATCCAGACGGATCACCTTTCCAAACAAATTCATTTTCCCTGCCCCTAAGAATTATTTTCCCCCTGTTAAGTTCATTATAAAGGAGAGACACTACATCTTGATCTGGCTCCAAGAGTCCTATTTGGAAATGAGAATTGTAAGTGCAATCGACCAATTTGGTTGTGGGTTGTCCCATCCTACTTTTTTTTTTAGATGTGCACTCCTTGAATTTGTCTTTATTGTATTTATGCTATCTTGGGGTTCCATATATTATATTTATGCATATATTTAGATCAAAAATATGTTGATGATGGTAATGTGAAATTTTGTATCCGTGTATATTACATTAATCATATTATTCATACTACATGTGATGAATTAAATGCTAAGGTTGGTTATTAAAATGAAGTTAGCTCTTAGGACATGTCACTCAAAGTATTCTTGGGTAGATGTCACTTATAACTTTAAATGAACACACCAATACATTTCATGAAAAATAAATTTATAGCATTTTGTTATAACAAGTACACCCAATCATAATGTTTATTGGTCATAATTTATTGCATGTATGAAGGTGCATATAACAACAAATAAAATAAATTTATAAAGGATTTCTCTAACGCTCCTACAAGTATCGACAATGTCTACTCAAAATCAATGCATCTTTATAAAAAATCCAAATTTTATTTTATTCCTAAAAATCATATACAATCAGCTTTTGTGAAACTTCATTATGGTGGTTGATATTCTTCATATTCCAACTAAAGCATCATACTCTTATAATATTCAAAATTTAAACTAGGTATTTTGTAATCATCGATTGGGATGGGTTTGACGATAATGGATGTGTCATGACTTAGTCCTATACTTTTATAACATGATGATTGAGTTTTAGTAATGAAGCAATGTATTTGGGTCAAATAGTTGGGAAAAATGATTTTGTGTAGTACTTATGATCCTCTTATACACGAGAATTTATTTTTCAAGCATGCTCTTCAAGTTGTTACCTAGAGAATGTTGTATCTTATTTGGGTACATTGAGTTAGATTAGGTAGGTTATATGATACATTTGTAAGAGTGATCTTGAACATCATCCTTATTCTCTAATTCATAATGTCATACTAATTATTATTTTTTCAATAGAAGGCTATATCCACACATGTCAAAAACATTAATGCAACCAATCACACAAAAACATGAAATATTAGTAAACCAAAGTATTAGATCATATCACCCCTTAATAACAAATTCTTTAACTCCTAACATATATTGAAGTTTGGAAAATTTCTCTTTTGTAAGAGACTTTGTGAAAATGTTTACAACTTGATTATCTGTAGGGAAATAGAGCACTTTAAAAACATGATTCTAAAGAATCTTTATGATGAAGTGCATGTGTATATTAATGTGTTTGTTTATTGATGTTGAACTATATATTTGGATAACTTAATGGAATTATAATTGCCACTCTACAGTGTGTTTATATACTACTAATGGAATCAAAACTCTAAAAGGATATGTCAAATCCACAAGGCTTCTTGACTTGCACTAACTATTTCTCGATACTCTTTTTCTATTGAAGAAATAGCAAGGGCTCATTTCTTCTTACAAGCCCAAGTTAAAGGTATAGAACCAATATTGAAATAATAAACTGCAATAGACTTCCAATCATTGGGGTAACCAACTAAATCAAAATCGATAAAACCAACTAATAAAGGACTCTCTCCTAAACATGTATCCTAAACTAAAGTATACCTTATATATGTTGAAGTAAATTATGTGTTTGTTTCCAATGCTTCACATGTGGTTTTTTCATATACCAAGAAACAAGACTAATAGAAAAAGAAATATCAAGATGGATATGAATAAAATACAAAATGATACTAACTAATTAATGGTACAAAGTGGAATCTACTTTATGTATAGTATAGGTGGAAACAAGTTTCAATATAAATTGGTATGGATGTAGGTTTGGTTTACAATACTCCATGTGAAAATTATGATTGAACAAAATTTATCTATTTTGTAATGGCTTAGCACTCATTCTCCCTATTCACAACTTGCACGTAAACCGTGGTGGAACAGATTAATAGACCATGGTGGGGTTGACTTCACCCTTCTCATATGTTAGAGGGATAATGTGAATTGAATGAAAGGCTAGTTCTAAGGGTAGTATCCCTCTAGGTTAAAATATTTTAATCACAATTTAATAGCCTCCCAAGCCTTTTAGATCATGCGAAGCACATAATCACCATGAATTTCTGACTATAAAAGGAGTAACCAACAAAGTTTATAAGGGAAGACCCTTCCAAGCAATATTCCCATGTAGGAACCCTTGGTTATCCTTATAAGGACCTTCTCGTCCACCTTTCTTTCAATAACCCTAACAGTGAATTTGGAAAAAAAGGCTTTGGCTTGGACCAAGTTTTATTAATATGCAACACCTTATACTAGTAAATCTAGGAGATAAAAATGTATCCTTTGATCTTTTCACATCAAAATGATTTAAATAAAAAGGTTGTCTCTAAATCAATGCCACTCATAACTTAAAGCATTAGATTTGTACTTCTTGTAAACAAACATACATATCCCATGTAAGGAGTTGAAAATATGGACGATAGTGGATTCTCTTCCTAGTTCATTTAAGTCTAAAACATTTTGTAAGGTGACAATAAAAAAAACTTCTCTAGCTTCCCTCTCCACCTCATTATCTTCTAGCATCCAAGGTGTACCAAAATATTTCTACTAGTAAAAAGTCATTGAGAATTGATTATTTTATTACTTTAAGGTCATTAATTGCAAGCAAAATGTCTCGGCATGTAAGAACTTAAAGCGAAGAGAACAATAATTCCTAATGCCACTACTTGATTAAAAGAAAATAAGCAAGCTCATGTTCTAGCTAAGCACATTTTGTTGTGACATGCTAGGCATAATCTATTGCAGAAAGCCACTCATGGATGAGTTTTATGTGGAAGCAAAAGTTTTGAAGGGTAGGGTTCACTAGGATATAGAAAGGGTTACCAATGGAAATTTTTAAGAATAGATATTTTTGTACACATACATCCATGCATTTTCACATACATTTTTTACTGAAGAGTCCTTGGGATCAAATGGATTAGAAGAGGGTTTGGTTGGGCCATGAGTGAACATATTGAATAGGATTTTGGAAAATTTTGTTTATTTCCCTAAAAATGAAAAACTTCATAAGGTCCTAGGAAATGTTAACCTTAGTTAACATAAACCAAGGGTTGTGACCTAGGGTTGAAGAAAATGTCATTTTCTTGGAAAATATCCTCCCCTATGGTAGACATAATATATAGAATATTGGGATAGATTTGGATCAATGGTTTAAGGAACTTGATATAAAAATAATATCCTATTTTAATCTCATTATCGGCCAAGAAACCCATATATTTTTATGCATAATATTTTGGGCATTTTTTGCAAACATAAATCGGAAAAGGAAAAGTATTTGGTTAGATTACATGCCTAGGTACAATGACATGTATAATACCACTATAATACTCCCAATGATGATGAATCCATGTTCAATTGACAATATTAGGAGGAAACATTCCTATAAAATATATCAATAAAGAACATTACTTAAATTTCTGATTATTCAAGAAAACCTTCTTGACATCAGGGATGGATAATTTGTTTCAGAAGATAAAAAACCTCTAATAATCAAAGAATGGATAATTTTTTTTCTGAAGATAATGCATCTAAAGTACATCGTCAGTTGCCAATGAAATCCTAAGAGTACATTGGAAGTAATTTTATATTTCCAAGTGAAAGTTTCTTCTATAATCAATGTTAGCTTGTGAAATTTATCAAGTACTTGTTTATCAACGTTATCACCCTTGCACTAGATGTATCGACATGCATGTGGAAATAAATTTAAAAGATTGACACTTTAAAGTACATAGTTCCGCATCGACAAGACATATTGGACGACACTGACCAATGGATGGTGCCAACGTCGAAAATTTTCAAGCTATTTGTGAATTCATTGAAATTTGATATGGATTGGAGGTTTGCACGCCTTCATGATATGAGATGGTTTCCATACTCAAATATTACGAAAACAGTGGCCATTACTCGATGTCTCTGATCTCATCCTACTAATTTCATATGAACTTTCTAGGGTTGAAATGCCTAGAATTCTCGACATACCCATTGATGTCATGGTCGTGTTAATCTTTATACTCATCACCTATGTCATTCAAAATGAGCATCATGAATTCCAATAAGGCACATGCAGAGATTGGTAGCATGAAGATGGATCCAACCGACATTTCATAAATGATTTCGATCTAATATGGTGTATGGAGCACTAAAAACTTAGTTGAGAGAAAAAAACAAAGACAAGAAACATCTGATGAATCTTATGCATTTTATCAAGTACTTGTTTATTGACGTTATCTGTAATGCCCCCATTTTTCTTGTTAACACCATGGAGAAACCCCTAACCCCTAAGAACCCCATGGTTCCTATTGGAGGACTAGATTAATTAAAAGGGGAGCTAATTTTTATAGATAATAAATATCCTTGTATGCAACTCTTAGACTTAGGATAAAATTTCCATGCCTTAATTATTTTATATTATGAATATATTAATTTTTGGACCTAGTGGATGTGCTAGGTGGCCAAGGGGGGCGCATGAGGCCTTATGGACCCAATGGGTTTTCACACTAATTGGAGAGTAGGGAAAAATTAAGAAATATCCATAAAAGCAGAAAAAAATAGAAATGATGATAAAAGCATGCACAAAATAGGAAATTGCGGAAAAAGATGTTAGCATGAAAAGCAAGAAAATTTTGGTAGTCGGGAGCGCGCAGTTTTTAAAAAGGAGAAAGGAAAGTCATCCCAAAAGGCAAGAGGGTGTAGTTCCCAAATGTGAGAAAAGGAAAGTCATTCTAAAGTCAAGAAGGCACAATTTCCAAATGAAGAAAAAGGGCATGTTAGTGTAAAAGAAAGAATGTCCCAATTTCACTCATGAGGGTGCATGGGTTGAGGAAAGTGGGCCACATCGAGAGAGAATTCCACCTAGAAGCCAGTTTTATTATTAAATAATGATAGCACATCACTATCACAACTTTTGGTCATTGTGTTTTTGTCTTGAGAGATTTGCTTCTCAGTGGTTGAGTGATGTGCCTCAGCTGATCTTTGGGTGATGTGCCCCTTAGAAATTGTGTTCCATCCTTTTTCATGATTCCAATGAAGCCATTAATGGATTCTTGTTGTAGGCCTTGAATTCATTTCCAACCAGTTCGATTTTCATTGCAAAGCTTGGGAAGTCTCCCATTAGAATCTCATATGTATTTCTAGACTTCTCTTCCTTTCTAAGAGTTTGAGATGAAGTCATATGTGAGGATTGGTTGATTTCAGTTGTAAATTAGAGTGTTTTTTAGGTGAATCTATCATATCCATAGCTTCCCCAGTTGTTGAAGAAGTCTGGGGATTCAAATATTCAATTTCTTTAGTGATTGTGGCCCCCAACTACATTGTATGGATGTATTTTGTTAAATAATGCTCTGTAAGTAATTTTCGAGAGTTATTTCAAATTACCATGGATGTTCTTTATGCAAATAATACTCTATGTGAATTTTATGATAGTATGAATCAGAATGAATAAGTTTTACATGACTTACTTTGACCTTGTCTAGATTTGCACCTATATTTGACTAGTTTTACTATTTTATGCATAAATCAGCCTCATTGTCACAAATTTATGTCATTCTTATTTTGATATGTTATTAACACACTTATATAAGGATTTGATTCTTAAAAAAAGGAGTTCATGACCTTCTAATAATGTTTGGGAAGCCTAGAAGTTGAACCCAAGGAGTTGTCCTAAAATCTAGTTTTACTAGTGTGACCCCCAAAACCTTTCTAATATGTTTCATACCTGTAAAAACCTTCTAATATTGACCCATAATTCCGTATCATAATTGTGAAAGTCTCCCTAATCCCAATCCTATCACCAGTAGTTGTTGGATACTGAATTGCAAAGGTTCTAGTTGGCATATGTTGGGACTCACGGGAGCCTAGAATTAGAATTCATCCTGGATGATGTTAGAAACCTAAAAGGACCCAACACATTGTTCTTAAGAATGTGAAAATTTTGTACCATTCAATTTCCTTATTGATCTTACTGAATCCCCTTTCTTCTCACTCATCAAGCTTGAAATTATCCTTGCCTATTAGCTAGTTTGTTGAAAATTATGTAAAAGAGTTAGTGAACCATTGAATCTGATTTAGGTTCATTACAGTGGTATCGTAGCACTTTCCTCTACTTGTGTGAAAATTAATCTCCTAGTTAGAAGAAAATTGCAGCCATGTCCTACTTGGATGATGATTCCTATGAGTTGTATGAGGTGATGATGATTCCTATGAGTATGAAGAGTATTGTAGAAAGTACTGAGGGAAAAAATATCCAGGAGGTATATTCTACAAGTATCTCCCATCATATCACATTTGGTAGAATATATGATGATTATTCCTATATCCATATGTATGAGGAGGACATTGGATGGTATTCCTCAAAGTCTAAAATGGAGCAAGTAAGGCCAAAAGAACCCCTTCAGTATCTCTTCAAGTACTGGAGATTGAGTAAAGGAGTTAGGAAGCCACTATCCTTCAGAGAGTATTGTGAACTTCAAATCATGGGTCTATTCAAAGACCCCTATAACATAGTCAATAAAGAGAAGGTTGCACATATGTTTGATAAGGTGTCCAAAGAGATTAATCCTATGCTATTTCCAGAGGAGGTTCAAAGATATTTTGCTGCTAGAAAAAGTAAGGAGGATGATGTTGCCAATGGTGGTAAGACATCTATTGGATCATATCCAAAAGAAGGACATAGATCAAATCTGAAATCACCATTTGGAATTCACAATTAAGTAGGATACAAGCACACATATGTTGGATGTGAACCAGAAGATTTGGTGGAAGATCAAGCTACCATAGCTCCACCACATGATGAGAAAAACATGATGCAAATGGATGAACACGGTTCAAATTTTTTTATTCCCTTGTATCATGATGAATTTTATCCAAAGAAAGAAGTAAACATCAAGCTCAAGAAAGTGAAATTTGCATTGCATCCATTGGAAGACATAACTGAAATCCTTATTGATGAGGATTGTGCAACAAAAGAGCAGGGTGTTCATTCACTTAACCCTACCACCAGTCATTGTAGAAGAATATTCCATAGAGACAACTAACACTCTAGATATGGTTGAAAGAGTACCTACTAATGGGCGCTTAAGTTTCAATGAGATATCTACCGAGGGATGTCCACCTCTCTATGTTGGTGACCTAGAGATTTCACTTGAAGAAGTTGCTACAAGACCAAATCTCCATGAGCATCAAAACCTCGTAGAAGATGAAGAAAACGATGATCAGGTCAAAATGTTAAACTCTTCTCAACCACATGAGGATTTGGGAGAGAATGCATCATATAGATCATATTTGGATCTTTTAGTGAAAATCAAAGAAGAAGATCATTTTGTGAATAATATTCTTTGTGAGCCACACCATTTGGGTGGATCGCTAAACAAGGGTGAAGAGAAAATCAGAGCAGCCAAGGAATTTTTTGTTGATGCCAATGCCTTCGTGTCAAGATGTTGTTGGAGAGTTTCAGAAGAAGGATTGGAAGGAAAAGCTTTATTAGGATATTTTGAAACTCTCAAATAATCAGTGGACAAGATCAAGGAAAGATACATGAATTTGCTCTTGGATAGGAATAATATTCTTGAGGTAACCAAAATATACCATTATGCACTCAAAAGGGAGGAAGATGAAGTAGAAAGGCTTGGTAATGAATTAGAGGCTGCATATGTCTCTTTGGAGAGCACCCAAAAGGCTCCTCAAGATTCAAAGTTGCAAATATATCAACTTCAAAAAGATTTGGATGTACCACACCTTTAATATTGCATGGAAGGAAATGCACCGGGTATGATGGAAGAACTTCATGTGGAGGATGAACATGAAGAAAGTTCTAATTTGGAAGTGTTGGTGAAACGAGATGCCATAGAATATCTTGCCCAAACATTTGAATTGTTGCATAAATACATTCAGGAAGACATACCATTCATATCTGCAAGTAAAGGTACTTATTTGTCCATGGATTGGATAGACAAGTACATCATTGATATGGAAGTCCAAGGATGCACAAGTCTTTCCTGCATCTATAGGGATTTGTTTGACATGCATGCATTGGAGGAGAGGCCTCGGGAGCTACATATATGAACAGAAGACTTATCTTTGAAGAGGGTGGTTTATTACATCTCACATAAATCAGCAATCCAAATATTGTATTCATCCATGGATTGGGTGGATGAATACATAGCCAATATGGAGATTCATCAAGGAAAAAAATATGTTTTCTTCCATGATAAGTCTCTTGGATTTACTAATATTGTCGTACCCTGTGAGTAGCAACACAGATATATTTTGCAACCATTATATACCTCTAGTACATATGCACAAGAGGTGCATTTGAAATGCATGTGCTTGAAGAGTTTGAGAGAAAACAAAATGGAGACCAAGCACTTGTACCATTTCAGAGAGATTTGGATATGCCTCTTGGTAAAAGTTGTATAATTTTGGAGGAGGCACAAGATGGTACATATTATCAACCAATCAAAGAAATCAAAGTAATAATATTTCCATATGGACCTGACAGTTGGAGGATTTGTTCATCCATGGCATGGATGGATAGGTACTTGTTGGAGCTATGCACCTTGAAGGGTATACCTTTGGCTTACACCAAGGGAGTTTCAGTAAAGACATCACACATCTTATGTGAGCAACATGGGCATCTATAGTTGTTGGAGGATGCCTATAGTTTTCTTGGGACATGGGATTCACAGCTATGTCATTGCAGCAACAAAATTTTGAGCTCCAGTGTTTGTGTGCATCAGGCACATAAGAAATTTTATGTTGGGTGGAGAAAGATCACAAGGTTTTGGTGCTACATTGAAGAGTTGCATAAGCTATTACAAGGGCCCTCACAGTTTCAATTTTGCAGTGGAAGTGTTGATCTTCTAGTGTGGTGGTATGATTTTCAAAACCTCATTTCATTTTCTATGATGATGAATCTTTATTGTTGTTACTGATGTTTGAGAGGATGTAGTTGAGAAATTGGAAGCCTAAAATTTCTTGGAATGACAGCTTTCCAAAAGTGGCAGCAACATTTGGATCCTTGAAGAGGAGGCAGTGGGATCCGGGAATTCTACTCAGTTATCTTAGTTGGGTTGAAAGTTTTGTTAAAAAGGGGTTATTCAGTAGGGTATGACTATAATGAGAGTGGTGTAGCAGAAACATGGTGAACCTTTGGTATTTATCTTGGAATTGAGGATGCCAATTCTAGATAGACAACAACATATTCTGAGGATTGAAGTCACTAGTTAGCTTCATAGATGGTTGGACCTTGTTCATTGTTTGGGGACAAGCAATTTTGGGAGGGGAGGAATGCAATGTCCCCATTTTTCTTGTTAACACCATGAAGAAAACCCTAATCCCTGAGAACCCCATGGTTCCTAGTGGAGTACTAGATTAATTAAAAGGGGGGGCTACTTTTGATAGATAATAAATATCCTTGTATGCAACTCTTAGACTTGGGATAAAATTTTCATGTCTTAATTATTTTATATTATGAATATATTAATTTTTGGACCTAGTGTATGTGCTAGGTGTCCAAGGGGGGTCACATGAGGCCTTTTGGACCCAATGGGTTGTCACACTAAATGGAAACTAGGGAAAAATTTAGAAAGATCCAGAAAACCGAAAAAAAAGATAGAAAAATGCCAAAAGCAGCTAGCCCGTAAAGCATGCACAAAACAGGCAAGTGAAAAAAAATATGTTAGCATGAAAAGTAGGCAAATTTTAGAAGTCATGAGGGTGCAGTTTCCAAAAAGGATAAAGGAAATTCATCCCAAAAGGTAGGAGGGTGCAATTTCCAAAAGTGATAAAAGGAAAGTCAGTCTAAAGGCAAGAAGGTGCAGTTTCCAAAAGAAAAAGGGCTTGTCAGTGTAAAAGCAGGAAAGCCCCAATTTCACTCATAAGAGCGCATGGGTTGAGGCAAGTGGGACACATGAAGAGTGAACTCGACTTAGAAGCCAATTTTCATATAAAATAATGATAGTACATCACTATCTCAACTTTTGGTCTTTATGTTTTTGTCTTGAGAGATTTGCTTCTCAATGGTTGAGTGATGTGCTTCAACTGAGCTTTGGGTGATGTGCCCCTTAGCGATTGTGTTACAAAATTTCATGGTTCCAGTGCAGCAATTAATGGAATATTATTGCGGGTCTTTAATTCATTTCCAATCCAGTTCAAGTTCCATTGTAGAGCTTTGGAAGTCTCCCACTCGAATCTCAAATGTATTTATAGTCTTCTCTTCCTTTATGAGAGTTTTAGTTGAATTCATCGGTGAGGATTGGTGGATTTCATCCATAAATGAGAGTTTTTTTAGGGGAATCTATGATATCCATAGATTCTCCAGTTGTTGAATAATTCGGTGGATTCGAATCTTCAATTTCTTCAGTGATTGTGGCCTCCAACTACATTGTATGGATGCATTTTGTTAAAGAATTCTATGTAAGCCATTTATAAGATTTATTTTGACTTCCCATGGATTTTATTGATGTAAATAATACTCTCTAAAAATTTATGAGAGTCTGAATCAAAATGAATAATTTTTACATGAGTTGATTTGACCTTGTCTAGATTTGCACCTAGATTTGACTAGTTTTATTGTTTTATGCATAAATCAAACTTACTGTCACGAATTTATGTCATTATTGTTATGATATGTTATTAACACACTTATATAAGAAATTCATGATTAAAATATGGAATTTGTGGCATTCTAACACTTTTTGGGAAGCCCAAAAGTTGAACCCAAGTAGTTGTCCTAAAAGCTAGTTTTACTAGTGTGACCTCCAGAACCTTTCTAATCTATTTCATACATGTAAAAACTTGCTAATACTAAACCATACTTCCATATAATAGTTTATGAGGTCTCCCTAATCTCAATACTATCACCACTGATTGTTGGATACTGAATTGCAAAGGTTCTAGCTAGCATATGTTGGGACTCCCAGGAGCCTGGACTTAGACTTCAACCTGGCTAATGTTCAAAACCTAAAAGGACCCAACACATTGTGATTAGGAACATGAACATTTAGTAAAATTCATTTTCCTTGTTGATCTTACTGAATCCCCTTTCTGCTCACTCCCCAAGCTTGAAATTCTCCTTGCCTATTAGCTAGTTTGTTGAAAATTGTGTAAAAGAGTTAGTGAACCATTGAATCCGATTTAGGTTCATTAAATTATCTCCATTTGCACTAGATGCATCAACATTCATGTGGAAATAATTTTTTCACGTCCCCACCCTTCTACCAGCAAGAGGACGCGACTATAATGCTGACAATCCGGGAAACTAAGCCCCATGAACGTAAAATAAAATGCATTGGAAATAAACATACACAACTGCATAAATTACTATCAAACAGCGGAAGCATTTACATTTCATTCAACACATTAACATGTTCATCATATTTATAAATTAAACACAGTTGCAAGGATTTAAACACAAGAGATACTTATCTTTAACAGAAGCTTGTCCCACAACCAGCTACGTCCCTGCAACGTTCCACCCAACCATAGGCCAATGTGCTCATCAATCACTCAGCAACACCGCCACCCTCAAGTTGGGCATGATTCCTCAAGGAGTAAGGGGAAACTAGCAGGCTCAAACGTAGCCAAGGATACAAAAAACTCAGCCAAGCCAACACAGTTGGGTTTATCAGGATAACAAGGAGCTGTAAAAGTTGGCTGCTAAGCTAGTGAGCTCAATCCAAGAGCTATGGACACCTGCACCAGAATTAGCCCAACTTCTAAGACATCCACACACACCCAACACAAGGAAGCATCCCCTTCTCTTCTATGCAGTCCCTCGGTCCATGCCTTCCATTCCAGTGCTATTTAGGGGGGGTGCAGAGAACAAATTCAGCCCTCTAGCTCTGTCTTGGACCCCATTTCCACTCTCAATTCAATGCAGGCCAAAGCCAAAATATGCACCCACAACAGAATACGATTTCTGGGTTGGAGGAAAAACAGTTCCAGCAACAAAATGAATTTCCAGAATGGGTAAAAATGGCCCTTTATCAACAATTCGATTTCCAGAGACATTTTGGCCCTAACGTGGCCAAAACAGCTCAATAACACCCAAAATCATGGGTCTCCTCTCCCAGTTAGTGGGAATTACCAGAAAATAGATTTCCAGCTTGGAAATAATGGAGAAAATGCAGAAAAATGTGGGGAAGGAAACTCGACCACTAATAATCACCAAAAACAATTTCTCATCCTGAGCAAAGTGAGGTAACAACCAAAAACGTGAATGGTTTCACACACAGGAAGTTATGAATGCTTGAGAGAGCTCACGTTGTTACAGTTGATTTTACCACACATGGTTGATCACACCTTTATGGCCTTCCATGTCCCTCTGCAGACTCTTTAAACCCCATGGACTATTTTTGTACCTTTGGTGTTTCCAATATCATCCCTAAAAACACTCATTATTTGTTGTACGTGACTTTTAATCCCTTTCTCGCGTATATACGCAGATATTACCTTAAACCCGCGTACATCGGGATGTGTGCAAAAGGCCAAATATTTTTGGAGTTTTCCTTGATGTGGATCTGAGTCACTTGTCTATTGGCCTTCCATATGCCTTGAGATCGCTCAGATTTGACCTTCCATTACCCCATTGAAGCACTATATAAGGAACCCTTTGGATACATTGAAGGGGAGGAATTGAAGAGCAAGAAAACTATAGTCCATTGTTGTCATAGCTTGTTTATACTTGAGTTTGCATCTCTTTGTCATTTGGAGCACTTTGTGTCCCAAGCTTTCCTTTGTTTGTGAGCTTGCTATCAAAAGATGGAGGATTGAGGTGGTGGAGGCCTAGGTGGAGGACTCAGTTTCTCCGGTTCGCAGATGTGTCGACAGAGGTTGTCACTTATGTAATCTCTTATTTATTTAATAGAAATATATGTTCCTGTCCAATGATGTGCATTTAAATGAATATTGAATCCATGGATGTGTTTAATTGCTTATGTATCATTGATTATATATGCTAGAGTAGGCTTAACACTATATTATATAACATGCTTGCCTTGTTTACTGTTGTTGAGAGTAAATTGTTAATGCAAGCAGGATTTGAAAAAGCTCAACGGTAATCTACTACAACCGTCCGAAATAAGGTATGTTTCAAGATCCTTTAGTGTTAGATGTTGTATTTCTCTTGCATATTGGGAAGGGATTGATTTCTGCGGTTTCTCCGTGTGTTGTGGTACACCCCAAGCTATAGGAAGTTTCTCCGTAACAGAATTGGCGCTCTGCTGGGGAGGTTCCTAGTTGTTTTTATTTGGGGGTTTTCGGCATACAATGTGCTTTTATTGCTCTGATTTTTCTGTTTCTGTGTCGGGTCTGGGGGCATGATTACCCAGTAGTATCCTGGAGAAGTAAATTTTGTCTCAGTTTGTCCATTTACCTTATTTTTCTATCTTTTTCTTCCTATATGTGGGTTTTGCTTTCACAATCGCGTATACACGCGGGTTTTCCTGGAAAAATCGCGTATGTACGCAAGTTTACTGAGAACAATCGCGTATGCCCTGATTTTTTGCTTTTGGGGGAAGATTAAGTGTTGCTAGGTGAGTTTGGGTGATTGCTGAATCTTCTTTGATGCTTCTGGAATCTATATCTCCCCTCTGTTTCTGACCAGAGACTCTTTTTTATTTGATTTTCGAAGAATGTTCTTGTCATTTCATTTTCTATTTTTTGTTTTAGGATTAGTGCATTAAATCTCTTTTACCTTGGAGCTTTGCTTGGCTGCTTTTTGTGAGTGCTTACAGAGTCTGAGGGTTGTAGAGTCATACTTTTGTTTTTTATCTCATTTAATTCAAAAATACAAAAATATTTTGTTTTTTTGCATTGTTTGCATTTTGCATTTAGCATGGTACTTGCATTAGGTTTGCTTGGTGAATATTAGTCATATTTTCATATAGGAAATTATTGCATATACATTTAAAGGAAAAAATTTGCACTTCACGTAGTAGCATACCCTATTTTTCATTCAACATAGTGCATTTGCATTGATTATTAGGTGTGCATTTTACTTCTTGTTGTGTCATAACATCATTAGTTGCACATCCATTTACCCTTTGAGTAATAAAGCCAATTAAAATCAACGCATAATAAAATGAATTACACTCTTTTCTTTTTTAGGGTGCACCAACAAGACTAGGTTTTAGGGTCTTGGAATAGTTCATTGTGAGTCAATTCTCCAAGACCACTAAACAAAACAATTAGATGTATGTCCAGGTGAGAATGTGAAATCCTTTATATAATTAGTGTTTCTCAAGATCCTCCTCTTACAAGGAAGTTAAGCACGAGGCAGTGTGAGTGGTTATGATTGGGATGACCCCTGGTCGTAACTAAGTAGCACCGGAGATATTTCCAGGATTGTATTCGTATCTGGGGGCTCTTTCAAGAGTTTTGGGCTTTGCTACCCTGCCCATACGATCAATCCCACCTGCAACTCTCCGCCTGAGCATTGATTATATTGAGGTGACCTAAGTTTCCTTACTTAGGTTATCGAGGGGGTATTTGCAGAGGTTATTCTGCAGGTGTCCTGGCCAAGTAGGGGTCGGACAGCACAGTCACTATATGCGTTGAAGCTGAGGGCCACTATAATTGGTTACAAACCTCCGCTTGTTATGTATGGGAGTCTCAAGCCTCTCCTAGGAGAGATATACCTGCTTCATTCGGGAGCTCACATATCCTACCCTTGTTTGCTTGCGATTTGGCTTTACATTTTATAGGTGTATGCTCTGTGCACGCTAGTTTGCCTAGGGTTTGCGTTATTAGATTGAGTCTTTTTATTTTTTGAGTCATTGTGGATTCGGGCACGACACCCCGCTGTTTTCGTCGTTTAGCAGAACTCCCGCCTTCCACGTCTCCTCCTCCTTCGGGAGAGAGAACCAGCCAGTCTGGGCGGACTACTTCTCACTTTGATTCACACACCATGGGAGATCATGAGGATGAGATTCTAGAGATATCTTCTCCACCTCACGAGGTTGGGGAGGAAGATCCTACTAGCACATATGATCTTGTACACAAACATCCTTCATGATCTGGTTATGATCCCTCATTCACAGGTCGTCGGTAATGGTTTATGGGCGATGAGACTCACCATTAACCCGTAAGTACTAGTCATGTTAGATATGACATGTCTAATATCCCTACACTTGATTCGACACATCATTTTGACTCGGAAGTTGGTCCTAGCACTACGCCTGGGGGCACTCCAATCCCTTTCCATGCGAGGAGATTTGGGGGCACTAGTCACATTGCACCCTCCATCCCTATGGTGGAGGCAACTTCACATGTTCATCCTATACCTAGTGTTAGTTATCCTATGCGAATACTAGAACCGAGACGAGTGAACATTGGGAACACCACTTACATTCCTTCACATGTCCCTTCGTCTTCAAACCCTGTTCCTTTGAATGCGTTTTTAACGACTCATCGTCCCCCTAGTTCACGTGGGCCTTCAGGACGGAATGTTGCTACTAGCCATGTTCATTCTGCGACTGCTCGCACGGTAGTATCTCAGAGTCAAATAACTCCTGTTGTGTCAACAGGTCATGTACCTGTTTCTAGATTGTCTCATGTTCCAGCTTATGGAGCTTCCCATACCCCTAACTATGGACATTCTATGGTACATCCCATGGAACACCTTATGGAGCTTCTCATGGACATGCGTATGGACCGCACTATGGACAAAACTATCAACCATATGGGTACGGGTATCAACAACCCATTTACTCTTCCAATTATGGCTTTTTAGTGCCTCATAATCAAGGCACCCCACATCATAATGCTTCCATGCAACCCTACATGGGTCAAATGGGAGGAGGTTATTATGGCCAAGGCCATGGTATTTATAGCAATCAACCTTACACAAATCAAAACTACCAGGGAGTGTGGAATCGACCGGCTCAACCTAGGCTCCCTTTCCTTGCAACTTTGAACTTACCTGACTTGTCGAAATTGATGAACGATCCTGTGTCTCATAACCCAGCATGGCCATTTGTCCCTAACAAGCTTCCTTCGGACATTCCCAAGTTCGAAGGTAAGGCCGGTGAAGATCCTAGTGAGCATGTCACCACCTTCCACCTTTGGTGCTCTTCCAATTCCTTACATGACGATTCCATTCGTTTGACGCTATTTCAACGCACCCTAACGGGTCCTGCGGAAAAATGGTATATAGAGTTACCGGGGAGGCTTATGCTACATTTGATGATCTTGCACTGAATTTCCTTAATCATTTCCAGCTACCTGTACGTTACGATGTCAGTACCGAACTCTCGTCGACCTTCCTGCAAGATAAAGCCACACACATTTTAGGTCATATTCAAGAGTGGCGTAGACAGAAACGGTTAATCAAAGCTTTTATACCACTAGAGTTTCTTCTTGAGTGGTTCCTCAAATCTTTATTACCTTACATAGCAAAGGATGTTTCGACATCTAGATTTCAAAACGAGAAACAAGCTATTTTTAGGGCACAAAAGTTGGATTTGATCTATGCTCAATCCGAACTTTTGTATGAGATTATACCTAATGCTCCTAGGTCCAATTTCGACCCCAAGGTCAAGCCTGGGCCACATGTCGATGGTATTGTGGGTTGTACAAGCACCAAACCTGTGGACTCGGTTGTGAAACAAGTGAGCCAATTGTCAATTAACCAGTCTACGTCGGGACAAGCTACGGCTTCATCTCAACCTATCCAATCGGCGAATGTACTTTCCATGCAATCGTTGAACCTGAAAGGCAACCAACAGCCTGGAAGGAATAAGAAAAAAGGAAAAAATAATCCGAAGGGTGGGAACAAGAACGAAAATGCTAATAATAATGACAAGGACACTAATGCTGGGGGGGACAAGCAGTCTAAATGTAAGGTGAAGTTTCATTGCAAGTTGTGTAAGGACGACCATCTCACTCACTTGTGCCCTCGTATGGAAGATGTCTCGAGGTTCATAGCACAGGGCCCAGCTGTGTTAACTAATCCTTTACCCAACAATAAAAATATGAACTCGAGGACCATTGATCCTGGTTGTGCATCGGGTGGAAATCAAAACCCGTCGAAGGCTGATAATGGTCATGGATGCATCAACATGATGAGTGCTGCTAAGGTTGTGACTCGTACGAAAGACTATGGTTCGTCACAACCAGACCTTGGGAAAGAACCTTCACCACCTGAGAGCCCTTTGCAAATCGAGAAACCTATGGATAAACCTGAAGCTCCACCTCGCATTCCTAAGGGAGTCTTAAAGTGTTTGGGGCACAATCCTAATGCCCGAGCCACCCAGAACTATTCAGTTGTCGAGGATTTGAGCCAGACTCCTTGTACGATGTCTGTGTTAGAAGTGCTTCAGACTTGTCCTCCGTAGAGGAAAGCTTTGTTGTCTGCTCTTGGGGTCAGTGATGATAACTCTTCTATTATGATCAAATTTGAAAACATGAGAGTACAACCTCGCTTGCCTTACTACATGTCTCTTTTGATTCATGTAGAGTGTCTTAACAACACCATCAAACGTACTGTCATTGATGAAGACGTTGCCACTTCCGTGATGTCTTTTTTTTGTTGGAAAGGTTTGGGTTCTCTCGAGTTGTCTCAATCCGCTACTATGTTGACAGCTTTCAATGGTAGATCGTTTTGGTCGCACGGAATTCTTCCTTCCTTAAAAGTCCAATTGGGAGGGAAGACCGTCGCAATCGAGGTCGAGGTGGTTGATGCGCCGCTTGACTACAATCTTTTACTTGGTAGGAATTGGATGTATAGTATGCAAGCCATAGCTTCTTCCCTCTTTCGAGTGATATCATGCCTATCCATGGCCATTGTACTCTTATGTATCCGGAACTGCTATATGTATTTGCAGTCATGTGCAGAGTTTGATTATTGTATTATACTATTGGATGGATGGTTCTTCCACCTGGTTCTTCATCACTCCACTTCTGGGATGGATTTATAATGTATTTCAGCCATCATGTTACCCCTCTGACCTCACACATTAGGGGGCATCTGTTACAACTGATTTTACCACACATGGTTGATCACACCTTTATGGCCTTCCCTGTCCCTCTGCAGACTCTTTGGACCCCATGGACTATTTTTGTACCTTTGATGTTTCCAAGATCATCCCTAAAAACACTCATTATTTTTTGTACGTGACTTTTAATCTCTTTCTCACGTATATATGCGGATATTAACCTTAAACCCACGTACATCGAGATGTGTGCAAAAGGCCAAATATTTTTGGAGTTTTCCTTGATGTGGATCCGAGTCACTTGTCTCTTGGCCTTCCATATGCCTCGATATCGCTCAGATTTAACCTTCCATTACCCCATTGAAGCACTATATAAGGAACCCTTTGGATACATTGAAGAGGAGGAATTGAAGAGCAAGAAAACTATAGTCCATTGTTGTCATAGCTTGCTTATTCTTGAGTCTGCATCCCTTTGTCTCTTGGAGCACTTTGTGTTCTTCCCAAGCTTGCATTTGCTTGTGAGCTTTCTATCGAGAGATGGAGGGTTGAGGTGGTGGAGGCCCAAGTGGAGGACTCAGTTTCTTTGGTTTGCAGATGTGCCGACAGAGGTTGTCACTTATGTAATCTCTAATTTATTTAATATAAATATATTTTCCTATCCAATGATGTGCATTTAAATGAATATTGAATCCATGGATGTGTTTAATTTCTTATGTATCATTGATTATATATGCTAGAGTAGGCCTAACACTATATTATATAGCATGCTTGCCTTATTTACTGTTGTTGAGAGTAAATTGCGAACGCAAGCGGGATTGGAAAAAGCTCAATGGGGATCTACTACAACCATCCGGAATAAGGTATGTTTCGAGATCCTTTAGTATTAGACATTGTATTTCTCTTGCATATTGGGAAGGGATTGATTTTTGTGGTTTCTCTGTCTGTTGGGGTACACCCCAAGCCATACGAAGTTTTCTCTGTAACACACATGAAGGAAAAATGGTTAGGAAAACATGAAAATGTGGAAGCATGGTAGAATGGCCTACATTTTTGGGTTTTTTCTTACCCAAGGAGTCAAAACGTGTTTCCCAACAACTAATGGCTTCTCCAATTCGAATTTTGGGATGTCATACCTTGCCTATCCCATGCAATAACCAACCCAACCAATTTCTGGCAGTAATAAATAATTGGGTGAATGAGACAAGAAAGGTAGTTGACAGTTTGATGGGTTCTCCTATTGACATTTGGCTTTTCCCCATTGGCCCCAAAGGTTAAATATCCCCCCCCTATCCTTAGAAAATCATGCCCCTTCTCATTATGGTTGCATTGACATAGCTGTTTGTGGGCATTTTAATTAAAATGCATATGTACATGGTGTCGATAATTATAACACGCCTGGCTAGCACAAAATACCATCGACAATGGTTTTAATCATCGGAACATAAAACGATATCCTTGGTGGGGCTTTTAGCCTTTAGCTCCACACCACGATTAATTACAATATATACATCATATACATTTAATGCAAACAGGGTCAAAAACGAAGTGTTACAAATTTTCAAATATTGAACACCTTAAAGTACATAGTTCTGCATCGACTAGACATATTGGAAAACATTGACCAGTGGATGGGGCCAACATTGAAAAAATTTCAAGTTGTTTATGAATGCACTAAAATTTGACATGGAATGGAGGTTCATGTGCCTCCATGATGTGGGAGGGTTTCTATACTCAAATATTATGGAATGATGGCCATTACTCAACGTCTCTAATCTCGTCCTACTGATTTCATTTGAACTTTCTCGGTTTGACGTGCCTGGAATTCCCGACATACCCATCCATGTCATAGTCATGCTAGTATTTATACGCATCACCTATGTTGCTCAAAATGAACATCATGCATGCCAATTAGGCCCATGAAAATATTGGTTGCATGAAGAAGGTGCCAATCGACATTTCATCAATGATTTCAAGCTTGTCTGGTGAATGGAGCACTAAAAACATGGATGGGAACAAAAAAAGGACAAGAAACATTTGTTAAAGCTTGTGCAATTTATCAAGTACCTATTTATCGGTTTTATCACCCTTGTACTATATGCCTCGACGTCCATTTGGAAAGAATTTTAAAATATTTAACACCTTAAAGTACATAGTTCTACATCGACTAGACATATTGGGCAACATTAATCGATAGATGGGGCCACCGTTGAAAAAAATTTAAGTTGTTTCTAAATGCACTGAAATTTGACATGGATTGGTGGTTCACATGTTTCCATGATATGGGATGGTTTCCAGACATAAATATTATGGAAATGGTTGCCATTACTTGACATCTCTGATCTCATCCAACTAATTTCATCTAAACTTTCTCAGGTTGACGTGCCTAGAATTCCCAATATACCCATCCATGTCACGGATGTGTTGATATTTATACCCATCACCTATGTCTTTCAAAATGAACAGCATGCATGTCAATTAGGCCCATGCAGATATTGGCCGCATGAAGAAGGAACCAACTGACATTTCATCAATGATTTCAAGCTAGTCTGGTGAATGTAGCACTAAAAACTTGGATGAGAGAAAAAAACAAAGACAAGAAACATCTGATGAAGCTTTTGCAATTTATCAAGTACCTATTTATCGACGTTGTCACCCTTGCATTAGATGTGTCAACATGCAATTTATCAATTACCTAAGTCAATGTCAATGGACATGGTTGTCCCCATTGAATTCAATCTATGGTCCTAAGGTGCGCATGCAATATTGAGAGATTGTAGGCTGTCGAGTACCAAAAGTGCTAGGAACTACACAAATCTCACCCTCATGATCAAATCAACGATGGATATCCACTCATGGAAATCCTTTTGAAGTTTTGGTAAAAATCCCTGAGTAGTGGTGCACTTAATTGATTATAGGTGGGAGTGGGAAACCATTGATCCAAAGAGAACGCCTAGGATGGGAAAGACTTGCAATAGTGTTACTGTTATAAAATCTCTGGGTCTAACTGCAATCAACTAAGTTAAAAAAAAAAAGAGGTGTGTTAATGTGCAAATTTCTTCAAAGTGATGTTTCCAAAGGTAAATTGCAATCAAAATAGGCGTATGTGTTCAGGTGTTGCATAATGTTGTTTTTAAGTGTCTCCAATGGTCGAAAAAGTTGTTTTGGTACAAGTTTGCATGATGATAAAAAAGTAAAAAACACAAAATATCTCAAACGGTCGTGATTAAATCCATCAAATAATACAAGTGAAGGTATGATTGAGGTAGTTATAGAAGGCTACACCTAAGGTAGTGAAATTAGAGGGGGCTCTCACTAGATGTTTCAAGTACTCTCAGGATCCCAAGAAAGCTACCTGGTGGTAAACCTATGGTTGTCCACTAAGATACCTATTCACGAGTTGTGAACAAGTGGTTACTAAACTCACTAATTAGGCAATGTAAAAATTTGACCAAGTTGTGAGACTCACACAAATGCACCAATACAACCTAAGCATCAACACCAAGAAATATGGCACACCCCTTGTGCTTGGAAACACACTTGCTAGATAGGATTTCCAAGAGCCCTGTGACAACTTCTATGTTTCGATGAGATATGACCATGGAGTTTTGTTTGGATGTCTAAATCCAAGGTCCTAACATATTATCCCAATTATTTCTAGTTCTCAAGTGAGGATTTTTAGTTGGTTAGTTAAAAGGGTTAACTGTATAAGCCATGGCTTGGTGGCATAAACCAAGCCCGTTCTATTTTAAAAATTGTCGAAGGAGGCAGATCACTCTCTCAACCATTTTTGAATCGCTCATGTTGCTAAAAGCGCAAGGTGAAGAGCATACTTCGATATGAAAGAGGTTGTGTATCTTTCAATGTGATCACTAGCCGTGTGGTGTTGCTTTAAAGTAAATGGAATAAATAAAAAATGTAGGAAAAGTCAAAGTTTTCTTTTTTTCAATTCCAATTTTTCTAAGTGTAAAGCATTTGAAGCAGATAAACAACAATTATCACAACCTAAATTTCGACCAAAAAAAAACATACAATGCAAATCCTCACCCACCCAACAAGCAAATCCACTTTAAAAATTCCCTTTTTTACTCGAGTGCACAAGCCTCAACCGGTAGACAAACCAAATTGTGCAGCCCTACATGCATGTGCCACACATTTCCAAAATTGTGCAATTGTGTGAACTAGGTCTCGCACAATTATGCTTAAGAAGCTTTTACAACTGCACAAATAAAATAGATTTGAAAATAAAATAGTGAAAAGAAAAAAAAAAGATATATGTAAGCATAAAGTTTAAAAGTAAAATTATTTTTATAATTTTGTAAGTAGTGAAAGAGTAACAGAAAAGATCATTACTTTCCATTATACAACCTTTCATTTGCTATTTAGTTGGAAGTGAGTTTAATGTGTAAGGCATGGAGGAAAGATAACAAGAGAAGCCAATGACCATGAAAAAAAACATTGGTTATGCTATATTTGGGTGAAGACTATTGGACTAGATTCAATATAGAACTATATTTGGCTAAGAGGCTGAAGTTTGCTTGCTGAAATCTAGTAAGGCATTGCATTAGTTGTGATAAGGCATTGCATTAGTTCTCCATGGTGATCTTTTCGAGGCCCAAGACCAGTCTAATCGAGCTTAGATAGGATCAGTTCTATAACCTCTATTGTTGTTTTAAGGAATGAATAAAGTAAACTCTTTCCAAAGCTAACGTTAGAATTGTAAATAATGAAATAGTATTTAAATCATAAATCAAAATTTATATATATATACTTTCCAAAACTAATATTGAAAATGTAAATAAAATAGTATTTAAATCATAAATAAAAATTTATGAATATTTTGTGCTAAATGATTATTTTATATATATTTATAATTATTATATATAAGTTTATTATACATCCCTTGGTAATTATAAATAAAAATAAAACATAAATAAACAAGATAAATAGTTGCAATGCAACAAGTCCCTGCTCTCTATATTAACTAAAAAGAAGTAAATAAACAAGTTGACAGTGAAAAAATAGCATTAATACTAAATTAGATGTAAAAGACTATGTTTATGGAAGATTCAAATAAATGTAACAATTACTTAATTCAATCAAATACTGCATGAATCAGTTTTTATAGATTTAGTTCAATAAAAAAATAAAAAAAAAATTGCCCTATAATCATTGTTAGATACATTTTAATTTTTATTGAAAACTAAGTTAAGAATTTAAAAACAAAATACCTAGCTTTCTTCTATATTCAATGAGCTCTGTAATTTTCATGATACATAAAATTATATGTTATTATAATCTTATATATATAACTAACATATTTCAACTAAATCAATTTATTCATAATAATTATATTATAATATTTATTCAATTTATTCATAATAATTGTATTATAATATTTATTCTTGGAAGTTAACCTAATTTTCCATACCGGTGGCATTCAAATGTGAATGCAATTCAAGATGAAGAATAAGCCAAGAAAAAAAAGTAAAAGAAAAGTCAATAATAAGTCTTGGACTTTTTGGAAACCAATGTTCTTTTGAACATTATCATCACCGCTAAGAATGTTGTTAAAGTTGGTTTATACAAAACTTTAATTATATTAAAATCAATTATATATTATGGAATTTTATTTTCTATGTCTCCTAGAATATTATCTCTTTTCCACAAATTCTTTAACATTTTCAGAGGTAGAATTTCAATTGGTTAAGCCCGTGGAAGTCTTTGAGAACTTATAGTAAGTTCTAGATTTTGCAATAAATAATGCTAGTCGAGCGACGAATTAAGATATACAGCTATTTTCTTTAACAAGAAGTAACTATTTTCATAACTCTATTTGTGCAATAAGAAATTCTAGTGATTTGTATTGTTCGCTTAGCTTTGGGTTGGGCCAACCTTTTTAATGCTTAAAAGGTTGTTATTTAATGAAAATTGTTTATATATAATTAAGTTTATTTTGTTTATAAAAGATTCCGAGACTTGAAAAAACAAAATTATTAATAGCAGATATATAATAAAAAATGTATATTTAGCATTTTATCTGGTCATATACCATTTGTACATGCTTACATATCCTAAATATGCCTGAAAAACGTTGATCAGGGATCTTCACAACATGTGGCAGACTGCATGGACAACGGGAGATAGCAAAAATCATCTACATAATAATTTATTTGTTAAAAAACGTTGATCAGGGATATTCACAACAGGTGGCAGACTGCATGGACGACCGCAAAAATCATCTCCATAATAATTTATTTGTTCTAAAACGCGGATCAAGGATCTTCACGCATGGACGACCAGTGATAACAAGTGGAGTATGCCGTGGTCACTACCTTTACCCATCACTGGTATATATCAATCGAGAGGCTTGGCTGGCGAGCTGATTTTTTATTGCATTTTCAATTGGAGAGAATGCTGAGATTGGTGATCAATTTCCTTACAGGGTTGTAGTGTATTCGGTAAGTTTTCTGACTCCACTACGTCTGTTTTCTTTTTGGTGCGTTAAATTCGTAAAATTTGTTCCAACATTATGGCCATTTTTGTCCAGGCTATGGAGTGTTTGATTTTGTTGAATCCTGCATCAATCTCAACTCGTTTTAAAGTGTTCTTGCCCGATTTGCTCGCTTCTTTATATCTTTCTTCAAGCTTTGGCAAAATTCTCGCCATCCTTTCACTCATTCTGTAGCGTCTTGACCACTTTGAAAGTTATTCTACTGCTTTAACCATTTTTTTTGCAAATGCGGACAATTGTCCCTTATATATAGCATGAACTTACTTGTTCTTTACCTGCATGTGTAAACGATGGGTTCCTTTTTGCTCTGTCATGTTTTAAATAGTTCACGCAATGCAATTTGTCATGTTTTATACAATTCACCCACTACAATTCGAATCGGGACATATTTTAATGCCTTGAAAAGCCGCTCGTGAGATTTTCGTCGATATGGCCTGGTAATATATCAGTAGCTGTTTTACAGGGTATTTTAATATGTGCAGGGGTCGAATGGCAATGATTTTGTATCTCAACAAGACATCAATTAGGACACTTCAACGAAGTAAATTTGGAATGTTTTTGTGATAATATGTCATCAGTGTGTCATTCCTTCTGCATCATGGTTTTAACTATCGCCATTAGATTTTGTTCTTCCCACGAGAACACACTGTTCAAGGGGTTTAGGACTCATGTAGGTTGGTCTGCCTTTTAACGACTAGACGGCAGTGCCAGCCTGTCTCTTCCACACTCTGCTTCCTTCTTGCTTTCCTTCTCTTGCGATATTCGCGAAGGTAAAATGCCACAACGGACAAGAAAGCTTTCAAGGTTAAACTACATTGTGAGATGTTTTAGGCTTCATTGTTATTCCAGAAAATCCAAAAAAAATCGATTATGAGTGGGTAGATGTAGTTTAGTGCAAAGTTGTTCTTAGCTTTTTATTCCAACATTCATTCTGTCTGTTTTAGTTTGTTGAAAATGGTTTATGGGTGAAGCCCTATTTAAGGTTTGGTCCATCAATATTTCCATCCAAATTTCCTAATAGCAAAAGAGTTGGCTGAGAGAGTCCTTAAGGCTGATAACTGGTTAAAACTTTACTCCCAACCAAAAAATGTAAAAACAAGTGCTATATTTTTTTAACTTGAATAGCATACA
>LPNX010826550.1:74413-89596 GCA_001517045.1 Pseudotsuga menziesii
ATGCACCTTCTTCCACCGTGCCAGTAAACGAAGTGACTAACTGCTTCACTCACTGGCCTCCTTCCCTTTTCTTAGTCTGCAGGTAAAGAGCAAGCAAGCAACTGGTCTTCTAAGTCTGTGCTTGAAAAGCAAGCAACCATACAATGAAGCCAGCAGAACAGAAGAAGAAAATGAAAGCGAAACAGGAGAAGAAAATGAAGATTGTGTGCAAGCAACTGGTCTTCTAAGTCTGTGCTTGAAAAGCAAGCAACCATACAATGAAGCCAGCAGAACAGAAGAAGAAAATGAAAGCGAAACAGGAGAAGAAAATGAAGATTGTGTGCAAGCAACTGGTCTTCTAAGTCTGTGCTTGAAAAGCAAGCAACCATACAATGAAGCCAGCGGAACAGAAGAAGAAAATGAAAACGAAACAGGAGAAGAAAATGAAGATCGTGTGCAGCTACCATTGCAAAATGACAGATACACTACAGAGTCTGAATTTGAAGTCTCTTTGGTAATCGATGAGGTAGAAGCAAAATAGAGGAACAGATAGCACCAATGTCAGTCCTGAAGCATCTAGAACTGTCCATTCAGAAGCTAGAACTCTGGATCTGCTTCTCGACAATGCTGCATTGTTTAGAATTAATTGTTATAAGAATTTTTAATTAATTGTACTATCTTTGATGGTAATTGCACAACAGATGGCATGTTTATGTTTTTTTTATTTTTTTTTATTTTTTAAATTGGTCATATCACCCAATGTACATTTCACAGTTTTCAAATATGAATTAATTGTACAACAAATGGCATGTTTGTGTATTTTTCAATTTTTTTTGTTTTTTATTATTTTTAAATATTGATAATTATTTTGCACAGCAGGGGAAAATAGTTAAATCATTGTATTGCACCAATCACAAAATAGATAATTTAATTTACTAAAATTTTAAAAGTAATTTTAATTTTAAAAATAATAATTTTAATATAGAAAATTTAGATAATTTAATTTACTAAAATTTTAAAAGTAATTTTAATTTAAAAAATAATAATTTTAATATAGAAAATTTAAAAAACTTTAAATAACATTATTTTAAAAAATTAAAATAAAACGAAGTCAACTCAACATGGTGACCAGTCGATCGCTATAATCCCTGCGGAGCAGGGACTAATAATATAACCAAAATAGTAACCGTCAAAAACACTTTTCCAAGAATGATGAAAACTTAAAAGTACTTTTAAATTCACAAGCCTCACACCTGAGTACTATGGACAGAATGCAATCTATACTACAGTGGTGGATGTTATAAAGCAGTAAATACTGGAATAAAAGTATTAAATCCAACAACTATAAATTCGGTATTTATCGCCAATAATTTCACCATTCTACTATGTCTGATTTAGTGTTTGGAGTGACCAAAGGCATTCAATCAATAATAAGCGAGAGAGTTTAACGGAGTGGTGAGAGCCGTATCATAGGTTTAGGGGGTTCATTTCAGGGGTTTGGGTTACTTTTGATTTCTAATGGTCAACCAACTACAATAATATATAATAAAAAAATAAACTATTAAAACACACATACAGAAAAGTTGTCAAAATATGCAAAACAAACTGACCAAATTCAAAAGAGAAGGAAGAAGCAAACCTTGAGGTAGGCTTATTAACGAGTTTGCTTTGACGAGGAACAAGGATCGATGGATTCCAATGGATAATCCTCCTCAAATAACCTGCGCACAATGCCAACAAAGAACAGAAACTACAATTCTCACACAAAAAATAACCAAATAAAATGGATAGTATAAAATCCAAAGACGAAGCATGCCAAACATTTGAAAGCTTTTGGAGAAGGCATTGTATTACCATCAAGAACAAGATATAAATTGAAGTATTTGACCCTGATAGAGTAACGAAGATGACTTCCACGATCTCTTTACAAGGGTTTAATATTGACTCTTTAGAACTCTCTCACTGATCTTGGAGTGATTAGAGTAGCATCTCCCCTTATGCAGTGTACACTGGAGGGGAAATTCGGGCAGCACAATCACTCATGAACAACACTGAATAGATTGCAGAAAGTAGCACAACCTCTGGTTCAAAACTTGTAGCATAACCTTACTCTCATTGAGCTTGTTGAATTGCATGGAGGAGGCCTTCAATTATAAATTCCCTGAAGGAGTATTTGTAGGGAAAATGGAGATCCTTGCCAAATCTTGGCCTATGTGATTTGCTTAAATGACACAAATAATCCACCTTGATTGCAAAAATCTGACTGAACTGAGCGTTCCAAGCTCGAAAGTCTGCATGAAGCAACTGTGACATTTAATGGGCCACAGAATTCCATGCATTATTGGCGAAATAGGAACTGCGTGGGTATTGAACGATTATGTATAGTCGCATGTGAAATAACAACCCAGGTCTGGAAGCTCGTGCTCAAAGAATTAGCGGAAAAAACATCTCCCAACCATCTGGAGGAAAATGTTTGTAGTTTGGATTTCACAATACAAGGGCGCCTTCACCAAGAGAGACCTTTTAATGAGGGCCTGGAAAGCTATTCCCAAATATATTTGCTGAAAGATACGGATTGCCAGGAATAAAACAATCTTTTAACAGGAAGTCCCAGACCCTAAGAGAATTGCAGCTAAGGCTTAAGGACTATTAGCAGAGGCGATAGAGGCAAGGGGAATTCCTAAGTATAATCTGACCCTATATGAGTAAGAGGAGAGAAACTGGCTAGGAGATCTCTTTAAGAGGTCGGAGAACCAGTCTAGAAAACACACTAGGCAACCCAATCAAGGATCATGCTGGCAGCTTATGTTTACACATGACGAGTGGAAACAATGTCAGCTTACACAGAATCAGCACTGCCTTTTCTTTGCTGGCTTCTCAAAGGGCAATCCAGGGCCTGTGGGAGCAGGGGGTAGTTCTAGACTCTGAAGGGCAGCAAATTATCAGCTATGAATGGGGAGTTGGGACGGCAACAAATAATCAAGCGGAGGCAATGTCTTTATTTCACTTTCAAGACTTAAAAAATCCTTGGAGACAGGAATAAAGAGGGCAAGAGGAAAAGAAAGGAATGACACTCTGAATCGTTTGATCTTGAGAGCGTGAAATGAGTTAGAACGACTAGAGGAAGTCTCTCCTTCCCTGTCCTTCGAGAACTCAATGCTCGAGCAGAGAAGCAACCAAACACAACAATAAATTTAAGCACAGGGGTTCTAAGCCTTAGGGCAGAATGGGAACATATCCTGCCATCCATTCCCGTAAATCATGAAATTTTTTACTCGCATCAGGATGAAGAACAGGGCAATTCTGGCAGATGAAAGAATATGGTTAGGGGTGAACTCGTTTGATCAATTGCAGTGCAGGCACAGGAACTGGAAATGGGAAGGATAGAAGAATTACAACATGACAATGGTATTACTTACATCAGGCAGATTTCGGAGACAAAATTCATCTCAGATATCGCCGATCGGCGCCTGGACCAAAAAAACACAACCACAGATTAAAATTTAGGACTGATTCAGTTTTTAGAGTGGCAGTGCTATATAAAAGGATGAATCGTAGCTCGAAAGATCGACACCTGGAACAGACTTGTCCCTTGAATCTGGAAAATAAGGATAAGGAAGCTGGCAATGCAAATGGGTTCATGACAAGAAGGCAATTTAAAATGATAGAAGGAGAACGAATAAAATCAGAGGAGATTCTAACAGTCACAATCATTGGATAGCTCGCAACTTGAAGCCATTGAAAAAGAGGATGCCTGTAACATCCACGCAGCAACGTTTTTCAAATTTTATGATTGAATGTACTGTAAGGTAATGTTTAACTTAGGAATATTCTACAGAGTCTATACCAGTAAGCCAGATTGTTAATCTTAGGAATATTCTACAGAGTCTATACCAGTAGGCCAGATTGGGGATCGTTTCCGAAAGGGAGGTCATTTCTTTCTATGATTAAAAACTATGCTGTTGGAACCCGGAGCTGCGCCAAAAGTGAAATTTTCAAAAGGAACAGCTCCTGTTCAGGCAGCTTTTGGCGAGCTTTTTTGTATAATATATATTTTAATATATTTTGATGTATTTATATCTAAAAACACATGTAGGATGTTGAATTAGCTATAGAATACATGGATTAAACCATATAACATCAATCATTTATTAGTTATAACATGATCAACCATAAAAAAAATTATAGGAGCTTGGCCAAAAAGGAAGTTACCATAGCATTGCCATCAAATGATTAACTTAATATAGGAGCTTTTACTATAGGAAAGGAAGCAAGGGTGTTGGGAGCGCCTTGGAAGAGTGCTCCCAAACCTAGGAGCATTTTGGGAATGAGCTTCTGAAAGAAGCAAGATTCGGAAGCGGGAGCGAGAAGGAAGAAAGGGTGTTGGGAGCGCCTTGGGGGGTGCTCCCAAACCTGGGAGCATTTTGGGAACGAGCTTCCAAAAGAGGCAAGCTTCGAAAGCAGGAGCGAGGGGGTGGGGGGCGCTCCCACGCAACATGGATTAAGAACTTAAGAGAAGGCTTGAAATCACAGAAATCAATGGAACTAAACAGATATATACTCCACTGCTCCACTGCTGCATTTACCAGCAGTCTTTTATTATATAAAAATTAACTTTCCCTATTAAAAAAAATATGTTTGCATTGAAACAAGATTTGTTTGGTTGTTTCAAGGCATCCTTACTTTTGAAAAATATTTATGTTTAAATAATTATATTGTCCTCACAAAAACAGATATCTATTTTGGGTAAACTAGTTGAAAGACTAATATAACCAATTCAAATATTAAATTCATGAATATTTTCACGTATTTCGTCCATTCTGTAAATGAGTGGGATGCAATAACAATTTCGTTTGACCTGATAAGGGGGCATCACAATATTACGTACCTTGCTTAATATTGTTTAGAGCATTGGATTAATGCCAACAAAGCCTTCATATGACAATATACTTGAATATTCTTCAATCAGTTTGTGCAAGGCATATGGGCTTGGCTTGGCAAGCCTTGGATTTTTTTCTATTTTCTTGGCTAAATAGATTTTGGCTTCATGAAATGCTAGTGAAAAGCTTCTATCATCCAATAGACTTACCATTTATTTGAGGGTTGTCAATTACTCCACTTTCTTGGAACAGCTTTGACAAGAATACAACTCTAAATGAGCTGTCACTGCGCGGAACTTTACAGTCGGAACAAAAATGTGAGTGTCCTTTTCTAGCATGGTATGCCAATAATATGCATTCACTAGCTTAGAAGTACATGGAATTCAGCATTGAGAAGTGTTGTTAAAAGTTAAAACAAACTAAAAGTCGAAGCAGATAAATAACGTTTTCCAAAGAGATGTATGAGTTCAATTTTATCCCTCCCCTCCCTACATAGCTTGTAAACAAAAATACTTATTTTTCAACAGGATTGAAGGTGCTCGATCCCACATGCTACTTGAAATGTTTGAGGTCCCTTACCCGGCTCTAACTTTATGTTATTGAAGAAACTTATAGGCAATCTTCAGCATAGCTGTTGTGAAACAACTACAGACTAGGAAAGCTGATAACAAAAATTATGAGTTATGGATCAACATTACAAAAATAAATGAGGCTTGTCCTAAACCTTCCTCGTCTGAGTGGGATGTTAAAGAGGGGGAGAAGGAAAATTGTAACCAAATTAGAACCCGGATTTTGCAGGTCATATGGCTCATCTTCTGCAAGAAGTATTGACTCTCTCTCCAGAGTCCAGAAAAATATCAGCAAGTTTATGAGGCATTAGGTTCCAAGAAGTGCAATCGGGATTTCTGTCCCTAAAAGATGCATAACCTTAATCGATTCAGTCTGCAATAAAACTTTTATGTTTCAAGTTTCAAAATTATGATGCAACTTCCATAAGTAAATTGTTCAAAATGTGAGAATTCATCAGACAATCTTGTGCATTCTCATCAAGAGACTTTAGTTTAAATGAAAGTTCACACAGATATACATAACTGAACTACAATTTTTATCACATGTTGGGTGTCTCAGTATACAAAGAGCATATATCCATGGTCTGAGACCTACCAAAAGAGACGTAGGTGATTGTACAGTCTGATAAAGCTACAAAAACAGGGATGGTATAATGGTAATACATTCTGATAAAGCTACAAAAATAAACAGGGCTGGTACTACAGTCTCATACATCTTTCTCATCTGAGTGGATGTTAAAGAGTGGGGGAGCAGAAAAATTGGTTGAACCAAATTAGAACCCAGATTTTGAAGTTCATTTTGGTCAGTTTCTGCAAGAAGTATTGGCTCTTTCTCTCCAGAGAAATGTCAGCAGGCTTATGATACATTAGATTGCCAGAAGATGCAATCCAGATTTCTGTCTCTAAAAGTTGCATAACCTAGAATGATAGTATGCAATAAACATTTATGTTTCAACTTTCTTAATGCAGCTTCCATAAGTAAATTGTTCGAAATGTGAAAATTCATCACACAATATTTTGCATTCTCATCAAGAGACATTAGTTCAAATAAAACCTAAACAGCTATAAATAAATCAACTAATTTTTTTATTACATGTTTAACGTCTCAATATACAAAGAGCATATATCCACACTAGAGAAAGATAAATTTACAGAGGATAAAAGCACCACAAGTACTACAGTCTGATAAACCTTCCTAATCTGAATGGGATATTAAAGACATTTCGTAGGTCATCTTCTGAAAGAAGTATATGCTTTTTCTCTCCAAGCAATATCAGCAAATCAGGGGTGGCAGGAGCGGGAGGGATCCTCCTGGATCCCAGAGGACATGTAGAACAAACCTTCGCGTGGGGACTAGGAACTAGAACTAACAATGAAGTTGAGTGGCTGGCACTTCTTCAGGGTCTACATCTCTTAAACACTAAAAAACTCCGGAAGGTAATGATATTCGGAGACTCCAAACATGTCATCTACAAACTGATCAACGGATACCCCTCTAGAGCAGTGAATTGTCGCCGCCTGTTTGACAAAGCCAAGCTTCTCATGTCTAAATCCTATGAGACATTCCACATCCTTCGTCACAATAATTCTGCAGCGGACACTCTGGCTAACATGGGAGCCTCTCTTTCACAAGGCCATTACAGTTAGAACAGAAACCCTCCTATCCTCAAATTCATCCCTTAGTGTGTTGTCGGAAGCTTCCCTTGCGATTTCAAAGTATGCGGCTTATCTCATTGTTATTTTTATCCTTCCCTCACTTCAAAAGAAGCCCCAAAGGCACCCTTCCTCTTCCTCCTTTTCTCTTCTTCCCTCCCCCTTCCCTATCCCCTTTCCCTTATCCCTCCTTCCCCCTCACTCTTCAACCCCCTTTCCTTTCTTTTCCCCTTACCCTTATCCCTCCATACTCCCCCCCTCCCATCGCCTTGCGTCACCCCCCATCAACTGGCCTCCACTCCACGCTGCTTCCCGATGGTTCCTCCCATTTACTCCGCTGTCCTGCCTTCCCTCCTTCCTCCGCTGCGTGGTATAACCTCTGCCCACTCCCTCTCTCGGTTTTTGTAGGATTAATGGCTCACCGATCCTGGGGTAAATGTCTCTCCTCCTCGCACGCTCCAAGTCCCTTCGACTATTACGATATGTCTTCTCCCCACAGCAACATGCAAATTCATTCCGCTCCCTCTCTCGGATCTACTTCTCATGAGGTTGCGCGAGTTCTTCTGAATGTAGTTGCAGGTGTTGGAGAAGGGTGGCTGCAGGATATCCCGTGGGAAGCACTCCCTCTCACTCGATCCTTCGTAAAGGAAAGGCTTGCTCTCATAGCCTTCTCCACTTGCTCTTGCAGCTCCCTCTCCGCGTTGTGGTCTTCAAACCTCGGCTCTGGTTCAACTTTTACGCCTGAAGCACATTCTGGTAATTTGGAGAGAAGCACGGTCTTGGGTTGCCATTGCACGAGGTAGAAGAAAGGTGTTGTGGGCACTTTGGTCTGTAAAGAAAGGCACGAAGGTTCATCGCTGCAGCAGGAGCTCATAGTGCTCAGTTTCATTCTCAGTGGTCTCTCGGCCGAGAACCAGGCTTGTGTCCTCACTGGCTCTGTTTGTGCCTTGCACAATAACTTTGCTCGTATAGATATCTCTACAGGAGTGGGAGGAATGTCTCAAGCTGGTGAAAGTGCAAGAATAATGGATGTAAAAAAGAACCTTAGGCGTCTGTATGAAATGCTAGCAATTGGCATAATGGACAACAAAGAAATTGCGAGGGAGGTTAAGAGCATAGGAGAAACGGTGAGCTACACCTCTCTGCAGATCAGCAATCACGATGCAAGGATTGATGATAACGAGTGCAACCTTAGAGAGATAATGGGCAAAGTTGACATGATTCAGGAAGATCTCCAGCGTCTGATTACCATGAACCAGGGTAGCAAGGTGAATGGAGCCACTGCAGCAGCTGAGCATCCAATGGAGGAAGAGTCTGTAGTTCAGCCCAGGAATTTTAGAGGCAATCCTTAATCAGTTTTCCTTTAATTATGGTTAAATGTTTTACTGTCTTTTACTATGTAATCAGTTTATAAGGGTATACACTACCCGTGGCATTAGCTGTTTTGGAAAAACTCTGTGTAGTTTTTTGGAAAACTCCTCGGATAAGCTTTTTGTGCAGCAATTTTGATCTGCATGAACACTTTGTTTTGCTACATCTGTACTGAATGGCTGTGCACAGCTTGTTTTATAAAAACCCTTTATAGTTTCTGTTAAAAAAAATATCAGCAAGTACAAAAAAGCTGCAGTCTGGATTTCCATCTCTGAAAGTTGAAAACCTAGATTAACTCAGTCTGCTATAAAACTTCTATGTTTCAATTTTCTAATGTAGCTTCCATAAGTAAATTTTCATGCATTCTCGTTAATAAGAGAGAATACATTGCACTGCAAATTTTATCACACATTGAATGTTTCAACTTTCAATACACAAGTAGCACATATCCAATACTAACCTTAAGAAACTCAGAAAGCTAAATCTAGGGAGACTAAAAGCCCCACAAGAAGTACTACAATCTGATAAACCTTCTTAATGTAAGCGTGGATGTTAAAGAGGGGATGAAGGAAAATCAGTTAACAAAATTAGATCCCAGATTTTGCAGGTCATCTTCTGCAAGAAGTATTGATTCTTACTCTCCAGAGAAATATCAGCAAGTTCCAGGAAGCAGGGTCAGAATTTCTCTCTCTGAAAGTTGCAAAACCTGGATTAACAGACTGCAATTAACTTGTATGTTTCAACATTCTAATGCAGCTTTGTTAGACAAATTGTTTAAGATGTGGGTATTCATCAGAAGATCTTTTGCATTCTCATTAAGAGAGACATTAGTTGAAATGAAAGCTCAAACAACTATAAACAACTGGAGTCTAAATTTTATTAGATGTTGAATGTTGCAATCACAAATAGCATACATCCAACACTATCCTCAAGAAAGCTATATTTTTAATTAACAGAGAATTAAAAACACAAGTAATATCAAAGGAAGATTACAATAACTCGGATAGAATCTCCCAGACAGATTCATAACCCTGTCAAAAACCAACACTGCCAATCAATCATCCACAAACAAGAAATTGCAGTTATCTACTTTGCAAACACAAAATCTCCAACATAATACATATTTCATAGCATATCAAACGAGAAACAATATTTAGTTCTTTTTCAAAAGAAACACATTTATCAAGTTTAAATCTTCTGTAGAAAACATTGAATGTGCTCCATGAAATGAATAAGAATCATGTGAAATGGAGAAGAAGCATCTGATTTATTTCATCCCTTTCTGAATTTGCTGCCAAGAAGCTTGCACTAAAAGTTAGGCAATGCAGATGCAGCCCTCCAGAAATACACTCTATTCATAAATCTGGGTTATTCAGGGAAGAACATCATAATCTCTAAAGTCTACACAAATTTGAGAGCCACCCAATGGATCATTCACAAAGAGAGCATATAAATTCTAAGGTGAAATGCAGCTTAGACATGGGATATTTTACAGCTTCCCAAGGCAAGTTTCAATACGTTTGACAGACTTGAACTTTAACATAAATTGTCAAAAATTAACAATTAAAACGTGAAACAATATAAAATTGAAACATCAGGCAGACAAAGGAAAAAATATGAAAAATCAAATAGCATGGATATAGCTCCTTTTGAAGCTTGAACTTTGCAGCAGAAAGTTTGGTTGTAAAATTTGGTAAAGATGGGACGGGCCACCTGCACTCATAGAGCCAGTTGGACCACTACAAAAGTGGTGTAGTAATCTGCATCCTGTTAGCTGCATTCCAATTTAAATTGTTCTGCAATCACCTTCCCCGAGGATTCACCAATTGTGAGAACACTGCACTTGTGGTTGCATCTTCTAAATCATCGTCACTTCCACCAACACCTCTGCCAATAACGCTAGTATCAAAAGGCTCAGGCTCTGGGCAACGCAAAGGAATGTCTGCAATGTGATTTGTACTATTCTCATCTGGGTCATTTTGCATGGCTGTCTCCTGAAGCTGAAATGCATATTCCAGGTTCCATAGAACATCTCCCATGGTAGGCCTGTCAATTCCCTGCTCTTCCAAGCACTTCTCAGCTGTCTCACCAAGCTTTTTCAGAGAACCAGGGTTGATGGTCCCAACAAGATGAGGGTCAATGATCTTTTCAAGCATGCCCTTTTTCTGCCAGTGCATTGCCCACTCTGCTATATTGACTTGCTCTCTAGGGAGAACAGGATTAAGAGCCGGCCTTGCACACAAGACCTCCAGTAACACTACTCCAAAAGAATACACATCAGATTTCTCTGTCAGTTGCTGTCTTCTGAAGTACTCAGGATCAAGGTACCCGAAACTACCTTTCACTGCAGTACTCACATGGGTCTGATCCAGAGTGGGTCCAGTCTTTGAAAGCCCAAAGTCTGCTACCTTCGCCACAAAATTCTCATCCAACAAAATGTTGGTGGTCTTCACATCTCGGTGAATGATACCTTGAGCTGCTCCAGTATGGAGATAATGGAGACCCCTGGCTGCTCCTATACATACCTCAAGCCTCTGTTTCCATGGCAATGGAGGAAGATTTGACCCATATAAATGACTTCGGAGAGTCCCATTAGCCATGTATTCATAGACCAGAATCATTTCAGAATGCTCCTCACAATAACCAATCAGAGATACAAGATGGCGATGACGAAGCTTTGACAACATCTCAATTTCTGTCTGGAATTCAGTGAGACCCTGTTCAGATCTGGGATTACCTCGCTTTACAGCCACTTTAGTACCATCTTCTAACTGTCCCTGATAAACCTTGCCAAAGCCACCAACACCAAGAAGCAAACTCTCGTCAAATTTGTTTGTGGCTTGCTGTATCTCAGCAAATGTGAAGTACCGGCCAAGGTTTGTGGGCGCGGCGGAAACATAGCTCCTAGAACTACTCTTGTGAGAGGTTGTGGAAACTTTACTGCCCATGCTATGTGAATTGCCTCCATACAGAGGAAGAGGCAACCAAGCAGGGTGAGAATACTTTGACTTTGACTTTGGATTACAAAACAGATAATAGATAGTTGCCAACAGCCCAAGGAGAGCAGCAAATCCCACAATTGATCCTACAATAGGACCTACTTTGCTGCCGCTTTTGGATGCACTAGGAATGACACCATTAACAGAATAAGGACCATCCAGACTTCCTGCATCATTGCTTATCTTCAAAATTTCCACGCCATTAAGGATGGCACCGACAGCAACATTAGCCAAATTTGAAGGGCCAACACTGACAGATATGTTTTTTGAGCCAGATGAAGCATTCACCACAAAGTCTTGGTAATATGGAGTAGCCAAGGCCCCTGTCTTCTGAGAAAGATCGAGATCACTGATGGCAGTTTGGCTATTAATATAGACGTCAAATATCAACTGGTCGAGAGATGAACTCACAATATCACAGAAGTGCATACGAACAAAATAGCTAAAATCTGGATCGACAGAAAATATCCAAGTGATATTGAAATTGGGGTTGGATACATTTGCATTTGCCATCTCTTCTGCAGTGGCGTAGACAGAGTTAGGGGCAATCTCTGCCGTGACTGTTGTAGGGTATTTGATGCTGCTGGCAGAGACACTCACAGATTTAGCAGTACCACTAGAAGCCAAATAACTCTGATCAGGTACCCAAGTTCTACCAAGAGTGTCATTTGTAGGTGTGACCAGTTTACCCCCAACATTGATCCTGTATGCTGTCTCCAAAGCATATCCGTACAGCCCAACAAAAGAACCGATAGGAGACAATGTCACAGGCTGGTTAGACATCAACTCATCTGGAACTGAAACAACCTCAATGGCATTTATGAACGCAAGTGAATTGCCCGTAGGATCAAAGGTCAATGTCAAGCTATCTGAAGTCACATTGATCAGGTACTCCTTGAATGAATACAGATTGTTCTTTGCATCTGTGTTGATGCTGAAGTTGTGCAAGAGAACAAATTGATTTGCAGTAACAGAAAAAATTGCAGATTTAAGATCGTAATTACCGTGTGCAACAGGATAGAAATACAGACGTACCCAATGCCTGCCTTGCTGCGAAATTCGAAAGCTGTAAGAGGAGCGCTGTGTAAAGATCCGAGCTGTCAAATAGAGATCCGAAGGAACGTCAGCATTCTGAATGCTAGCGAGGATATCCTGGCTTGTGGAAAGAAGGGAAGATGAGTAGGAATCTGCCTCGAAGATCTGCCCTTCAACCGTGGTGTTTTTTGATGCCCCACAGGCAATCAAGTAATTGTCTGTTGGAGTGAAGGCAGATAGAGATTGAGCAACTAGAAAACCCCATATACAGAGAACAAGTTTCACCTTCCATGAGAGGATGGGCAGGTTGCCCATCCTCGCATCAACCATATTGTCTAGCTCTTTTCCTGTTAATTTTTCCTCCTTTCCCCTAGTATCCCAGATTAGGCAATAGAAACCCTCCGGCCTATTGCTCTGGCTACAAAGTCTTCGGAGATGCCAACAGTTTTGGTAGGTTGAATTCCAAAGTTTGGCCAATTTGAACAAGAAGCTCGCAACTTCAAAGCAATGTATGGACAATATGGGTAATCAAAAACCCAGCACGAAAGCCCCTTTATCAAACCTTTTGCAGACAATGTCTCTGAAACGCTTTGTTCAGGTAATAGGCACCCTCTCTATAAACAAATAGCTAAACATACCAACATAGTATTGATAGCTTTGACTGCAGCTCAAACCAAGCCTGAATGTTTTGCAGGGGAAAAGGAATAAAATAAGATTCCGATCATGGTATCTTTGAATTATAAACAACAATAGGTATAACTGCAATATGGCATTGGGGATGGACCCTGAACACAATCTTTAAAGAAATATAAATACAAACTCTGAATACCCCGATACCACTATCAATGCCTGTATGTGAATGAATCCAGATTTAGATGTTCTAATTCAGAACCCGCATATCAAAAGACATGAATACCAGACCCAAATATCAACAGGCGCCCATTACCCTCCTTGCACTCAACCCACTACAAAATACTGATGACAACCTATATAAAACATCAATGCCAGCATCTACCGCGGAAAAACTTTAGCGCGGGACTCGGTATTCTTACAACTCACCTCCATTACAGCTCCTTCGGATTAGTGTGCTGAATGTCATCCACCGAACGACGTGCTGCCCAGCATCTATTTCCAATGTATTCTACTCCCTGTAAAGCTCCAACAGCCTGTCGCCACTCGAGCAGACGGACCCACAAAACACAAAACCGAGTCTGCAGTCTGAAAGCTCTTAGAAAACCCAGCTCGAATCTGCTCTCCTTTATCCAAAATCTTCACCCATATCCCCAATGCCAATCCCCTTCACCTTTGCTATTTACCAGCTCCCCCCCTCTTTCTCTCTCACACGTTGAATTCAGTGGATTCAGCAGTCAAATTCGACATTCCGTTGAAAACCATGCAAACTATACATTAATCAATTCCGTTGAAAACCATGCAAACTATACATTAATCAAGTACATACAGCCCATTCTCCACATTTGAATCTGGTATATTTAATGTGAGTATTGATGTCACGCGTCTTCCACGGAACCGCGTCATCAGTGTCAGTTAGCCGGTAATCCTGCTTAAACAGCCGGCAAACTACAGGAAATCGGACGGTGGGCGAGATTTTGACAACTGTTTGCCTTTGGATTCGGCAGTCCTGTCGGATATTTAAAGAAAAACAGTTGGTTCCGGTTCCTAATTTTGTCAATTTAAGGAATGAATTTGCTTAAGAATTTTGTCAGATGTTCACAGCTCATCCCTCACATGGATGACCTCACCTTCTGTGTCCCAAACTCCATTGAGTGCTGAGTTAGCAGACACCCGTTGGTGAAAAAAACCAAACCAAACTCTGGTTGACAAGTGCTTCCAGGATATTCTTAGGTAAGAATCCCATCGTCACATGGCTTTGAAGGCAAACAATCCTCCTTTATTGAGCCAACGCGCTTATACAGCGGAGCTTTTCCTTTGATTCTTGCATAAACTTTTTTGCCCTGTTTTTAATTCTAATCGTCATGCTTGCCTAAGAAAAATTTATATTTTTTTTCCTTTTACATTGTAAATAGGTGGCGAGTTTGGATGGCTAAAAGTCAAGGTTCAAGCCTAAATATAATGTTTGTTTTTGGTTTCTGGTTTTTCTCACTTTCATAATATAACAAAAAAGGTAAGATTTTTATAATAAATTAGTAAAACAAAAATATATTTTATTATAATAAATGAATAAAATAATATGTTTATCGAATCAAATTCAAAAAATTATATTAAAGTTTATCATAGAATGATTTTTAGGTCGCTACGCTTTTTGTTGATAGTTATAATTTTATTTAAAAATTTAATTTTTTTTAAAAAATTTAATTTTTTTTTAAAAATTTAAAAGTTTAAATTTAATAATTATAAAAATTTAATTAAATTTTAAAAAATTAAAAATTAAATAAATTGAAAAAATATTATATCTAATTTAAATAAAAATTTGAATTTATCCACTCAAATTTTTATAAAATAAAAGTTACTTTAACCTTTAACCACCAATAACTTATTGCAATTGTTTAGGTATAAGATTGCACTAACCACCAATGACTTATTGCAATGAATTGTTTACCTGTAGTATTGCAATAAAAATTTGATATGGCATATGGGGTTGGATAGGTATATTCCTACTTGGTTTTTGAAAATATATTTTTACTTAAAATGAAGTATTTACTTACAATGTTCTCAAAT